>CBVK0101509797.1:0-12437 GCA_900067695.1 Picea abies
ACTAGCATGAACACATAATTAAAAGTGGGTCATATATACCAATAGTGCCACTTTCCCCCTTTCAAAACTTATGGCACCAAACGATGTATATCAATCACTTTTTAATTATGTGGTTGTGCTAGTTAACAACTAATGTGTGTGGGGAGGATTCCTAGATTTGTGAATTAAGATATTAATATAATTGATAATGGAATATTTATGATATGTTAGTATGGTTGACTATGTTAAACTACGGTTGACTATGGTTGACTTATAGTTGACCATGTTTGGTTATGTTTGGCCATAGATGACTTTGGTTATAT
Source organism: Picea abies (assembly GCA_900067695.1). NCBI lineage: Eukaryota > Viridiplantae > Streptophyta > Pinopsida > Pinales > Pinaceae > Picea > Picea abies. The sequence continues at coordinate 303 of CBVK0101509797.1, forward strand.
ATGGTTGATCATGTGTGACTCTGTTTGACTATGATTTACTTCGATAAACCATGGTCTGTTATGGGTGAATTTAGTTGACCATGATTGTCTATTGTTGATTATGTTAAACTATTATTGGCTATGGTTGAATTTAGTTGACCATGTTTGACTATGGTTGACCAGTTGACTATGGATAATCATGTTGACTATGTTTTGCTATGGTTACCTTTGGTTGACTATGGTTGTCTGTGGTTGAACATGGTGGACAACATTTCACCTTGGTTGACTTTGGTTTACTATGGTTGACTTATTGTTGACTTTGATTTACTATAGTTGACTATGAATTATGTTTTTTTTACTATGCTTGACCTTGGTTGAATTTAAATTACTATGGGTTCTCTACAGTTGAATTTTATTTATTATTGTTGACCATGCTCGACCATGTTGGATTATGGGTAAACATGGTTGACTTAGGTTGTCTATGATCTACTTTGGTTGACCATTGTTGGACATAGTTAGCCATGGTTGAATATGGTTCACCATGTTGATTATGTTTACCATGGTTTACTATGGTAATGTTGCATTGTGATGTTCATCATAGTTGACTTAGTTTTAATTGCTATGTTCCTCAATATTTGTGTCAAAATGTGATGCCCTTCCAGGGTTACGTCATATTGAATTATGATGTTTCCCAATGATTATCTTCATTATCTTATGCTTATCTCCATTGTGTTTTGTTCCTCAATGGTTACGTTACATTATGGCATTCATTGTGACATTCCTTTAGGGATATGTTTGAATGTGATGTTCCTCACTAGTCATGATGCATCTTGATATTCATCGTGGTCGACTTATGTTGAATTTCTATGTTCCTTGATGTTTATGTCACATTACGACATTCATCAAGGGTTATGTCACATTTGTGATTTTCCTAAATTGTTATGGCACATTGTGACATTCATCTTGGTGGAATTATGTTGAATTGTATAGTGTTTTTCAAGGCTTATGTTGCATTGTGATGTTCAGGAAAGGATATGTTAGATTGCAATGTTACTCAATGGTTATGTAGCATTGTGACATTTATCTTATTTGACTTATGCCGATTTTTTGTGTTCCTCAATGGTTACTTGATATAACAATATTTCTCATGGTTGAATTATGCTAACCATGTGTAACATCCCCATTTTTAATCCCTAATTTAGTGATATATAATGTAAATACGATGTATGGTCATGGTTCAAGTGATGTAATATGTAAACATTGTATATCGAGAGTAATAAAATAAAATGTATAGTCAACTAAATATGAACATGGACAAATTCATGGGGGCTAAGTTTCCACAAGAAAAGGGGGTCAAAGGGGAAGAAATTGTTTATGCCTATTAATCCCAAGCCACCTTTCTGAATATTTTTGTATGATTGTCCCTTTTGATTGTTTCAATCCCAATCATCGAATACATGTAAGAGGATTGGTGTGAAAAATCACCTCACATAGTTATTGAGATCATGGGCTTTATCACAATCAACATTGGGGAATGTGAGAGTAAACTTGCATGGGTAAAAGGAATTTTGAATGGGAAAATAGATTTTTTTTTTTTATAGTTAAGTGGAAGAGAGGAAATATGTGTGGAGTGTTGAAAGATAGCATAAAACCATAAGGGGCATGTATGATAGCTTGTTGGAGTTCTAATTTCATGGATAATTAGGATGTAAGCCTATGAGTAAGATCCTGGGTAATAAATTTGCAAAGTGAGCACACAATTTCTATTGTGATAATTCATGTTGCAACTGTAGATTCTCGGAGTCCCCGACAAAGAGATCTCCTAACCAACCTATGTTGGATCCCTAGAGGGAATTGGGATGGGCTGAGGGATTGTGTGGTAGAGAAGGGGATCCCATTCCTTTAGTTGTGTAGGTTGAGGGGAAAGAGAGCTAGTGGATTGGAATGGTTGTAGGAATTAGCTTGTTATGAGGGGACAATAATGAGCCTTATAAACCACCTTCTTCTTATGGATTCATAGCCCCATCTCGCGGGTGACTAGCTACTGAGAATTGGAGAAACACATCTTTAGTTGGGTGGAATGTTCATCCTATGTATCTAGTTACGTAGTTTTTAATAAGATAAGTGCTCATATTCACTATGTTTATTTCTGTTAAATGGTATGTTTAATTGATGTGTGTTTTTCTCTGAGTTTTTTGTTATTTATTGGTATATGCTATTTCTAAGGGTTGCATTTTAATTTGTTCCGCGTATGTCTAAATTGTTTTGTGCATGCTTAATTAATATGAATTCATAATTTTCTTTTTTTTAGTTGCATGAATTTGTATGACATGATGCATGCACTTTTGTCAACATCTTAATTGATATGTTAGTTGGTTTAGAGGTAATGGGACTTAGTGTGGGAGGTGGGTATGTTACAAGGAGGTATCATATATTTTGGTTCAACACCAAGCCCATATGGGATAAAGAAAACCGTGGATTTAACAAATTTTTCGTTTCAAAGTCACAAATCTATGTTAAATTTGAGAAGAATGGTGAAATTTAGAGTGAAATTCCCAAATTTCGGGAGAAATAAGTATGCAATTTCGAAAAGGGATGTTGAATTGATAGGTGTAGGGTCAATATTGGCCACGAGAAGCTAAGTCCAGAGTTCCCATGGTGGTCAAAAAGAAAAAAGAAAATTTTCGATCGATTTCTTTTTGGAAAATTGAATTATAAATTTTTTGAAGATTATAATTATTGGGGATTTTTGAAAAAATCCTTGTAGATGATGAAGCGGAACATACCCATGACATGGAATGAAAATAACCATAGTGGTAGTGTCAGGGTGGAAGAAGGCAGGGTTCACATCATGAAGTTTTATGAATCAATGATAGAGATCGTGTTTGATCTTGAGATCAACTGCCTAGATTATTCCTCGATGTGGACAAAAAATTCTAACAAAATCTAATTTTATATAAGAAGAAATATTCAAGTTGTTGAGGAATGAAACTAGAGTTCAAAGAAGTGAGAAAACTCGAGTCTCCAAAGAAGAATTTATGAACTCGCAGAAAAGACAAAAATTAGACTGTCGATGGAGTTTTTCAAAGTTCACTGAAAGAGTGGATTTTTTCCAAGATCATTGATTGAGTTTTTAGGATTTTGTCGAAAAAGTTGAGTTTTTCTAAAATTTGCAATGGATTTTTTGGGAGTTCTCTAAAAAATTGTAGTTTCTCCAAGATCACCAATGGATTTTTTCGAAGTTCACTAAAAAAGTGGAGTTTTTCCAAGACCCTCGATATATTTCTTTGGAGCTCACCGAAAAGTGGAGTTTTTCCAAGATCGTCAATGGAAGTTTTTCAGACATCGATGAAAAATAAGGATTTCACTGAATACCGATAAAATTATTTTGTTGATCATTGATAGAAGGATTATGTTAATCTCCAATACAAGGATTTTGTATCCATCGATAGAGGGATTTTCTCGACCATTGATAGAGAGATTTCGTCGACCACTGATAAGAGAAATGTTCAAGTCGCTAATAGAATAAATGAGTTGATCTCTAATGAAGGGGAAGGAGTATGATGACATGGTTTATTTAGGGGATGAAATGTGGATATTAGTAGCCATGTGCCATGCCATGTCAACAAGATTTCCACATCAACAAGATGGTGGTTTTTATAAAAAACATAAAGATCCAAAAACTTGTTTTGGCCATAAAAAGAGAAAATTAACTTAGATTGAAATGAAATTTAAAGGGTACATGCACGACAATAAATCCTTTAAAATTTCCATTGAGGGCCACTAGTCATTTCTGCTTAAATTTTCTAGAAAATGAAAACTAGTGGCTTTTAAAGAATAAGGTGAAATTCTTTGAGAATGGATTTGTTATTGACGGATTTTTCATAGTGTTTCAAAAATGAAGACATGAATATAACGAGTTGGGATTTTGGCATAATTCCAATGGGTTTGGAATGGAGTCTAAAAAAAAATAACCCAAAAATGACAATTGTTGGACACTTTTGGTGGATTTTTGAAATCTTCGGAGGAGGAAAAGGGACTCCTAATCAGGAATATGGAAAAAAATATTTAGTCAACATTTTACCTTCTCAAAAATATGGATAACTTTGTCTCAATTTTTTGTTCCTGGTTTTGCACTATTTGGGAGATAACTAGTTTTGGCTAAAAAATTCCAAGTTTGGAGAAAATGTAAAAAGTGCAAAGTTGTCAATTCCATATTTATACATAATTTGAATGGAGCATCATATTTCAAATATGAAATTGATTGTTTAATCAAAATCATAAATCCTAATTGTTCCTGATATAAACATTTTCTTGATGCTTGACAAATTCTCTTCTATGGGTGGAAAAGAATGGTCTCTTAGCTAGATTGCACTAGTGAGAACACGACAATTGAGTGGAAATTGAAAAATTCAGAAATTTGTAACTTTTAACTCAAAACTTAGAATGAGGCATGAGTAAATTCGTTGGAAAGATGATTTAGAGGAGAATGTTTCTAAATAATCATAATCTAATTTGGTGCATGCATACCCTTCATAAATTCAGATGAAGAATGACATGTATCCTAATTAATGAAATTTTTTACAATATGCATCATTCTAATAGTAATTGTTACATGCAATTTTTTTGTAGAATGGGAATGAGATCAAAATGTTAAATATTAGCTCGAGAAATTCTAAGACTGAATCCAATGGACATAGAAGTAGAATAGAATCAACAAATTTGGTTGCGACTATGGGAATCTTGGAGAAATACATGCATAGATACAAAACATACAATTGAAGTTTGATAAGATATTAGGAGGAGAAGAATCAAATTGACACTCAACTACTATAGATTCTAAATATGTTTCAAAGTAAAGCCAATAAATATTTTGGCACAAAACAAGCAACCAATGAAACACAACTAGAAGCATCCATATCTCATGATAGGAAGGATGACCACAAGGGATCTAAGAAATCCAATAGTTCCAATATACATCATCATTCACCAGGATACTTAACCAGAAGAACACATGCACATTAAAAATCAGATAGCAACCCAATTGTGTTCCATGTCAAACATCAGAGGAGGAGGCCAGAGTTAGATATTTTGCATGAAGATATCAAGAAGACAAAGCCACCACCATTTTGTGTAGATCATATAAAGGGTGAAGATGTTGAAGCTTGGTTGTTGGGAATGAGAATATAATTCCAACCACATAATTCCTCATCGAACCTAGAGGAAAGGATTTCCACATATCACGTTCAGGTGAAGGATTCCATGTGGTGGGACTAGCTAAAGAAGGTCAAGCATATTGATGAGAAGAGGATCTCCTAGAATCATTTTAGGACATATTTATAGTAGTTGTATGTTAGAGAATTAATGTGATGAGAAGATGTAATAATTCTTTGATCTCGTGCTAGGAAAGATGACTATGGAGGAGTATGAGAAGAAATTCCCAGAGCTTCTAAGGTATGTGAACTCCATCAAGGATAATAAGGTTAAAATACATAGGTTCTTGAGTGGGTTTCCATCATTTTACAAAGATCAAATTCAATTTGATGAGCCTAAGACTTTGGAAGAAGCCATGAGGAAGACCAAGTATTTGTATGAGAAGAACAAGGGAAGGCCATCTTTTCAAAAGGACTATGATGATAAGAAGAGAGGTAATATGGATCAGAGAAATTAATGATTCAAGTCACCTTTCATTAGGTACAACTCTCAATCACATCATTAAGAACAATTGACACAAGGTGCACATAAAATGACAAATTATTTAGGGAAGAGGCAAAGACAATAGCCCATAAAGTGTTCGGGATGTGAAGGAGACCAATTGCATAAATATTTCCCTCACAAAGGAGGTAGTATGAGGATTTTGAATAACATATAGGGATATGATATAATGGATGATATGGGTAGGAGCATGCCAAGGATTTATGCATCATTGGAAAACAAACAAAGAAAATACCAATCCTGCATGATTGAGATAGAAGGTAAGATTGGTAATCACCCCATAGCTATTTTGATTGATTCTAGAGAAAGTAATAGATATATATATCCAAATATAGTTGAAATTTTTAAAATGAAGAGGTGTAAGCATTAAAATTCTTGGTTGATTCAACTAGCCATTGGAGCTAAGAATAAAATTAGTGAAATTGTGAAGGATTTCCCAATTAAAATGAGGGGAGTTAGCACTAAGGAGGATTTGAATATCATACCACTTGGTTCATATGATTTATTAATCTGTATGGATTGGTTGGAAAAGCATCATGCTATCCTAGATTTATAAAACAAGGCATTCACATACCTTGATGAGGAAGGGAATTTCAAGATGGTGCAAGGTATTTCGATACCTATATCTGTTATATAGATTTCAACATTGTAGTTGAAAATAAGTTTTAGGAAAGGGTGTCAGATATATGAAGCCTGTCTGGAAGAGATAATAAAGGATAACGAGTCAAATCTTGAAGATTATCTAGTGTTGAAGGAATATGAAGACTTGTTTGGGGAATTGTCGGGATTTCCACCAAAGAGAGACATTGATTTCTCTATTCAATTAATTCATGGAGTTTCCCCAATGTCTAAAAATCCCAAAGAATGATCACACTAGAACTGAACGAGTCGTAGATGCAACTAGAAGAGTTGTTGAATAAGTGGTACATAAGCCCAAGTGTTTCATCTTGGAGTGCCCTGGTGCCTTTTTTGAATAGAAAGGATGGGACTCTAAGGTTGTGTATTGACTTCAGTTAACTAAACAAGGTTTTATTAAAGAAAAAGTACCCTTTGTTGAGGATCGACTATATTTTTTATTAGTTGAAGGGAGAAAATGTATTCTCCAAAGTTGTCTTGAGAATTATAGAAAAAAATATTAGAAAGATAAACTTTTAGACAAGCTATAGACATTATAAGTTTGTAGTGGTGTAATTTAGGTTGACAAATGAAACAACTAATTTTATGTGTCTGGTGAATGGAGTGTTGAAAGATTACTTGGATAAATGTTTCATTGTCTTCTTGGATGATATTATTATCTATTCCAAGGAATAGGAGGAGCATGAACATCATTTGAGAATGGTGCTATAGGTGTTGAGAGGGAACCAATTGTATGCCAAGTTGAGAAAGTGCACATTTTATCAAAATAAAATCCATTATGTGGGTCACATTGTCTTAGAGGATGGCATAGTAGTGGATCCATAAAAGATTGAAGTAATTAGGAGTTGACCAACACCAAAGAATATTTGAGAGGTTAGATCATTTATGGGTCTAGTTGGTTACTATAGGAGATTCATTGTGGGTTTCTCCACTATTTCAAACCCAATCACATCCTTGCAAAATAAATGAATAAAATTTGAATGGACTACCAAGTGTGAAGAGAGTTTCCAACACTTGAAGTATTTATTAACTAGTGTACCTATATTAAAGGTTGTAGATCCAAATGAGATTTTGTTGTGTGCACATATGCATGAAAGGAAGGGCTTCGTGGAGTCTATATAGAAAATGGGCATGTCATATGTTATGAGTCAAGGAAGATTAACGAGCATGAAACAAATTATGCAACCAATGACTCGGAGTTGGCATCCATATTTCATGTCTTAAAAATGTGGAGGAATTATCTCATTTGAAGAAAATTCAAATGGAATATAGATCATAGTGGTTTGAAATACTTATTTTGAATTCTAACATTAAATTCTAGACAAATTAGATGGATAGAATTTCTTAGCGAATATGACTTTGACATAAAGAAAATCAAGGGAAAGGAGGATAAAGTGGTTGATGCACTCATAAAAAGGGTGCATAAAATGCATAATAAAACCATTAGTATGTGCATGAAAGATTTAAAAGACAAAATCTTAGAATCTATAGAAACAGACCAACATTATGCACAAGTTAAAGAAATCTTACTATAAGATAATGTACAATAGAAATATAAAGATTACAATTTGGAAGAGGATAAAATCCTCTTGTACATGACCAAATTCTATGTTCCTAATTCTTAGGAGTTGATAAATTTAGTCTTCAATGAGATGCATAGTGTTCCATTCATTGGACATCCATGGTATCATAAAACAACTGTAGCTATAAGAGGCCAATACTTTTGGATCAATATGAAGAAATATGTAGCTGATTGTATTGCTAGTTGCATGGAATGCCAAAAGGTAAAGTCTAAGAATAAACATATAGTAGGATTGTTACAACCATTTCCCAATCATGAATGGAAATGTGCATTTGTTACAATTGATTTCATTGCCAATATTACAAGGATAGCAAGGAAACATGATTTCATCATGGTAGTTGTGGAAACGATTATAAAGGATGCAAATATTATTCCAGTAAAAATGACTCACAAGGTAGCCAATATTGTAGAGATTTATATAAAGGAAATTTCCATTCTACATTGTGTGATAATATAGGAGGATCCAGAACAATAAAAATTTGATAGTCTCAAATCCTAATGAAAATGAATTCATTGCATATAGATCAACGAAAGATTTCCAACAAAATTCGAACGGACTCAAATGGGGATTGTATGAATAAGTTATTATGTTCTGAATATTTTGACCAACAAGAAAAAATTCAAACAAGACATGACATATAGAAGCCCCAAAAGATGACACGTGGAATATACATAAACTGTATGGATGCCACATGGTATTAGCGAAAGGATGACATGTGGTAGTATGAAAGGTTGACATGTCACAATATAGTCATGATATGGACCTGTACGAACAACTGATGTGGAAGACATGTGGCATGTGACTGGACATATGATGTGGCTATATGACACTGACTGGATTTTTAGGTGGCATATGACGCAGGTAGGATAACTATGTTTTGACATGGTGTTGACCATGCAGTAGGTGGACCAATCAGATGATGCTACATGGAATCCTTCGATTGGCAAATATTGGTTAAGGGGTATAAAAAAATGGTTTGGATTGAAGGGAATAAAACCCCGATCTCTGTGCATATATTCCAATGTCTTAACCATATGAATCTGACCGTTGCATCAGCAACACCATCTGTTAAGGCATGTGCAGGAATAATTGTATTTAAGTTTATTCCAACGCCTATAAGAAAACCAATGACAAGCATGTGATTCGATCCCTTGAACTGCACTATATAAACCACACAACTTTGAAAATGTGACACATGGGGTTGGCTCGTTTGAAATAAATCAGAGTGAGTTCCATGACATAGATTTGTGTTCCAAGGAAGAGAGCGGTGAACTGAAATGTGTGCCAAGAGGTATTTCTATTTTTGTATGCATCATTTTTCATGCCACAAAGTTCTTTGAGAGAAGTATAGAGTGGTCATACCCATTTTTCTCATTTTTCCAAGAGGAATATGAAGGTGACTTCAAGTCTATGCTAAAGTACTGTGTACAAAAATATTCATATAGTTTTCTTTGTATGAGAGCCATCTCTCATTTAGTGTGCCAAAGGAGTTCTTTGGGGAACCTTTTCAGAACATAGTCGAGTTTATACTCGTTCTTCTTATAATTTCGAGAGGAATTCAATGGTGACCTCTATTTCTGGGTTTGAGCAGTAGAATTGAAGGATGTCTTCAAATTTTCCATTGTAAGTCATCATTGTATCAAACATTTGAGCATTAATGGAGAAGTATCTCATTTGGAAGCAAACCGAGAGACGTGGCCCAAGATGGGTGATTTTTTTTTATCAAACTATGTAATGAGCCTTGTTATTTTTTGTCTCTCTTTCTCTCTATTTTCACATTCTTATTTCCGTAAGTTATATTTATCAGTTAATGAAGTTTTGGATAATGGATTTCACATTTGTTTTTGAAAATAGCCAATACGATCATAATTTATGAATCAATTTATATGTTGATGTGTGTTTAAAGAGTAATTTGACATCTAAGGATTTTTTAATCAAGTTGGTATTAGAGCTGTTTTGATTTGTATTTTCAAGTGAATGATTACGAGGTCCAAAATCTTGCTTGGTGAAGGAACTCTTGAAGACTCCTTGTTTGAAAGAATGAATCTCTTCATTGCAAAGGGTCACCATGAGCACATATCTAATAAAATTAAGGCTTCATAAATACATGAATCGACAGATTCTGAAAGAGAACACTCAATTGAAAATGCAACTACAATACTCGAGGATGAGAAACATGTTAGCGACCTAACCTATCTAACCCCTCATGTAGGTAGAATAATATATTTTCCATTTAATAAAGTCCAATATTAATAAGACGTAGTGATAAGGAAGAATAAGTCAAATGTAAGAATACCTCATAGAATCTTTCGATTCTAGAAGATCTTCCTCTAGATTTTTCTTGTGATAGATATGTTTAGTATAAATAGGATTTGAGGGAATGAGAATTCTTGTCTTGATAATTATTGTAATAGAGCACTACTCTATTGGAGGTTTCCCCATCGAAAAGGAAAGTGAACATTATTTCTTATCAATAAAGGTATTATTTTGGTGTTGTGGTTTCATTTATTGTGTTGTTCCGCTATTATTCTCTACAATATTTATGTTTTTCTACTATTATAATAGATATGGTACCTTATAAGTGGTATGAGAGCACTTTCCTTGGAAGAAAATTGTCGGTTACTTTTTTTTCATGGTAGAGAGATATTCTGGCATATTAACGCTATAGTGATCTATCATTCAACACATAAATCTATGATCGGGGGAGCATACAAACATGAACTACAAGTGGTAACTAAGCGCAAATTATTTGAGACTGTCCCATTGGATTTTTCTCTTCGTCCTGATCACAGTGGTACCTATCATTTTCAAGATTTTTTTTCCTCGTGGACTCAACCCCTTCCCGACACCATTATTTGACACCTATCCTATTGCCTTCCTCTTTTCACCCTAAACACAGTCATATATATCATTTTTCAATTTATTTATTTTTTCCGTGGACCCACTCCCCCTCCTCGGTACCACTCATTCCCCCATGGCCACCACTCGCAACCAAGAATTCCTCCACCTGCAAGATGGATCCAAATAGAGAAAGGTAGACATCTAGAGGCTTACCTCTGAATGTGTTTCCCCCAATAACCACTTGACATCCTTCGAGGCCAAAGTTACGGGAACATTGGTCAATGTTAAGGGTGAATTGGCCTCCCTCACCCAATGGTTAAAACAGTCCCATCGATCTCCCTCTCTTGAGAAACCTTCACACTATGAATGTGAGAAATATTCCCATAATATGGCCTTTCATTACAACTCCATTCCTTGTGACCCCCATATTCCCAAATTTGAGGTGAAAAAAATTGATGGATCAGATCCCACAGGTTGGGTCACTCAAATGGAACATTATTTCTCATTGCATGGCATTACTGATGATTTTGGAACATTATTTCTCATTGCATGGCATTACTGATGATTTGGAAAAACTTCGTTATGGTGTTCTTTATATGGATCTGGAACACTTGAAATGGTGATAATGGTGTAGAAAGACACACCAAGGGTATGTTTCTTGGACACAATTTTTGTACATCTATATGAATGCTTTAACACTGACACCCATTATCTCGGTTGTTTGAGCGAGTTGAAACAATCTAGCATAGTGGAAGATTTCATCTATTCCTTTCAACCTTTGGCTTTCAAAATTGAGGGCATGCCCGATGCCTTCTTCTGGGAATGTTTTATGAGTGGCCTCAAATATTAAATTCTCCCCCAGGTCCTCATGGCTCGCCCTCATAATTGGTTGGGAGGTACTAAACATGCCAAGGAAGAAAAATAGTTTGTCTCTTCCCATAAATTAAAACCTCCCTTTATTCCTCACACTCGACCCAAAAACCCTACCCCTACTCCCACTCCTCTCAAGATCCAAAAATTAACTAGGGCTAAAATGCCAGAACACAAAATCAATGGAATCTATTATAATTGTGATGAAAAATATTTTTCGGGGCGCAAGTGCAAGGAATAAAAGTTTTTTATGTCCATCTTTGAGGATTTTGATGAAGAAGAGTTTGAGACCCCCGTGGAAGATTTTCCCAACCCAACTGATATTACTCCACCCTCTGACCCCCCTAAATTAGAACTGGTCATTTCAGTAAATTTTCTCACTGGTTTTTTTTCTCCCCAAACCCTCAATATAATTGGATACATTAACCATATGAAGATCATAATATTAATTGACAGTGGGATAAAACATAATTTTATTCATCATCGCGTTGACCAAGAAACCAATTTCTAT
>CBVK0101509839.1:0-10081 GCA_900067695.1 Picea abies
AATGGTGGAGTTGTTGTGATCAATCTCCAAGTGGGAGATTGTTGGTTGTGGAGGCTGATTATCTTCCCGATTTAAAGGTCTCGTTTCAATCGCATTTGGAACCCAATTCCTGAATGTTGGGTATGTGTTATATTCTTTGCATGATTATCCCCACATGCTAATACATTGTGCTAAGTGGAGCCCCCAAGCAAAATTTTTTGGGTGTTTTTTTTTTTTTTTGCATCAGTTTTGGGTGATTTTGGCACACAGTTTTTTGGCCCATGGTTTTCTAATTTTGATTAAGGAATTAAGGTTGTAATCTAATCCAAGTCAATGGATTAGGACTTTTAGATGTCGCAAGATCCTATATATTGTATTATAATGGTGAAGTTAATAAAATGAGAGAGAGTATTGCATGTCTGAGAGAGAAGACTATGAGAGAGTGAAGAGGAGGTTACAACAAATGTGTTGCAAGTGTTATCCCTTCATTTTACTGGACAAAATAAAGGAAGGACTGGTTGTTTCTTTGTAGATGTAGCCCAAATCGGGTGAACCACATATACCAGTGTCTCTCTTGTATTCGATCCTTCTCTGTTTTATTGATGCATTCTTTTTGATTTGTTTTTTGTTATTTCTCCATGATCCTATTTTTATCCATGATCCTATTCCTAACAAGGTTCTTCTTCATGCGTTTAATATTCCATAGGGGATGAGGTGGATGCTTCAATGACAATTTCTTCTTAACTTGTGGTTCTCCTAAGATCTACAAAAGTGTTCGCATACTTGTATTCTTCATAATGAGGATCCCCATGCTTAAGAAATAATTTTATAAAATCTACAAGTGAAGAAGTTTCTTTCCTACCAAGACTTTCATACCATTACAATACCTCATCCCCGAGGGTACATGCAAAAGTCATCATCCTAACGTTCTCATGAAAAATATGAAAATCTGCCATAAATTCAATGAATGATGCAACATGTAACAAAGATGGATCATGATACCCATGAAATAACCCAATGGAACCAAGCAAATATAGATTATAATTTTCATTTTTTGTTACGAGGAATAACTCTCTATGGTTTGGGGTGGGAACACAATAGACAAGATGACACACAAAAATCAACTGTAATCTTAAGTGTGCTAGACAGATAGAAATGCCAACAAAAGAAAGGTTAGAATCCTACCTTTTTCGGACATCCGTAGAAGACCACTGTTGAGCTCACAATCCAATGCTTGATACCTACAACTTGTCCTCAACATACAAGATACACAAGCATACGAAAAATATATGAAACGTTAGCATATAAACTAGCATAGTCTATCAACATGTATACAAAATTTACCCATGGAAAATAATACAAACATTTGCAACATATAACTAGACGATAAAAGAATATTTCTATTAATATAATCAACATAGTACATGGGTGACAACCTTTTGTATCGACACTCATTGGAACAGAGAAACCGAGTCCCTCCACCTGGTCCTTCACCACTTAAATCCTCCATAAGGCAAGCTCACAAGTTTTAGGAGTAATTGGGCTCCTCCTTCACATGATAGGGAGAGCTTGGGGGATGAACATAAGGAGTGTTTAGACTTAAAGGACTAAGGGATGAAAACTCAAGGATGTAATATGAGGCAAAATTTCTCTAGAGTGTACTTGCTCTCAAATTTTTTCTCTCCTCTTCAAGGCTTGTATATGGCTCAATTTATATCCTCCAAAGAGAATTGAAGGGTCAAATAGGAGCATTTCCAGCATATGAAAATCCAAGGGTTATGGATCCCGTGACTTGGCATGGAAAACCCAAAAGATTTTTAATTTTGAGCACAAAACATGATGTACGCGGGATGTAATGGAGCATCCTGTGTATACGCATGTTGTATAACTGTTGCCCGCGTATATGTACACAAATTTGAATTTTTGACTTTTCACTGAGAAAAATGGGGAAACTGAGTCTATAGAGGGAAAGGGAATGCCACCAAAGCATGATGCATAGGGTGTGGAAAAAATTGCTATAACATTTGCAAATCCCAAAATGCGCAAAAATCAAATGGAGCATAAAAATCAGCCAACCATAGGGCTAATGTCATGATTCCTCACTTCTAAATCTACAAACACATATATTCATTCCTCATACAAAGGAAAGTGGAATCGTCAAGGTGAATTTTTTGTGCCTTCAAAATATTTCTTGCTTCATCCATACAAACACAAGTCTTAAAACTTGCAAGGAACAAGGGCTTCATTCCTCCAATGGAATCACCAAGATGAAGATGAATATATAATCTTCAAATAGACATCATCATCAAATAATGTAGGTGATCTACAAATGTATCCATGAAAAGGACTTTATCTTTGGCAATGACGCTAAAATGTTGCAACAAAATATAGCACCCAATATGATGTAAAGTCCCAAGCATCAAGGAGCTAGTCTTGTGCAATTCAGGAAGGCTACCCACCATCACCACAATAAATCTTCCTCTCACTTCTAGTTGGCTCTTCTCCAACGCAAGGGGGGCTTCCGTAAGGATGGGATTGGTAAGGCTATAGAGTGGAGGCATAAGGTGATTTATTGAATAGTAACCATAAGAAAAACAAATGGTTGTAGTATGGATAGATAAGTAAATGGTGAGAGAACAAAATATGAAGGTAGAAAAACCCAACACCATGTGCCTAATCAAACCTTGGGAAACATGGAGTCAATAAAGTATGGATAAAATAGGGTGAATGCATGAAAATGGACGAAATAAAGGTTGTTATGCATGCCACAAATCAGCGTTAAATTGGAGAAAATTATTACAAAAAATAAACCATAATAGGTTGTCCAAGGTACACCCACAAGAACTCGTTAAGTGTTCCCTCCAAGGTGCATGCGTAATAAAACAATAAAATAATCCTCTAGGAGACTGCTTCATAACAACCATCAAAAATTAACAAGTGGTCCACAAGCTGCATGCAACCAATCCACATGTGTGAATCCCAAGACAACCAACTTTATGGTTGAATGTACAAAGTGCCAACTAGATGGAGTGCTCGAGAATAAAGTAAGTGGTCAACTGAAAAAATAGTAAGTGGATTATCTCCACAAGTATTCCTTCCAAAAAAAATCTCCAATAATAGAAAGAAGACCAAGAAAGAGCATGCAAAGTGACACACATGTGAGTCTCCAAATATGCCACATGTTCCTCAACAAATTACTCCATAACCACCTCTAATAAAATAATATATGTGCCAAGTCAAAGAGGTGAGGGCACTCTCCAATGAAGGCAAAAGATGCCAAGCATAGCTGACATATCTATGCAATAATGATAAGAGAGCACCTAGGAGAGGTGCAACCTAGAAATTTGTGCCATGTAACTTCCTCAACCACCCACAATCAATAAAATAATCTCCATATGAAGTGTGCTCTAGAGAAGTGCACCAACCTCTATGTTGAGAAATATAGTTTGGATAGGAACTTCTACACAGGTTTAGTGTGAACATGATAGAAGTGGTTCAAGTTATTTTTGAAAAGTAATCCTATTTTGTCATTAACTTTAGTAAATAGTGAACAATATTATATTTAATTGTTAAGTCTAAAAAAAATGTTTTCATGCATTTATGACTTAAACTAGGAATACTCTAAAAAATAGATTAGGTTTTTGGTAGATTAGGGTTTCAACTAAAATTATAAAGATAGGTCAAGATAGAGGATTTAGACACAATTGAACAATTCAGAAGGTTGAGTGACTAGGGGAGAGAGAGAGAGAGCATGGATTCAGGAAGAGGCGAATTCGAGTAGCATGTAAAGGTCATATATGGATCTGTATAGATATTTACATTCGTACAGAAGTCCATACAATCGTATGGACAGATCTGTACAATTGTAAGAAAGTATGTACAGTCATATGAATCCACACAGTCTTACAAAAGTTTGTAAGTCATACATACAAATATATACAATCATATGGAAATCTAAATAGTTGTATGGATATGTTGTACAATTCATATAGAAAACCATACTTTCTTAGTAGTTCTATACAACTTAGTTCAAGGTGATTTATTGACCATGCAGTTGTTGGTTTTTAGCAAACTATGGAGGTTTCCCTGTAAGTGTTTTTCAAAGGAATGAAAAGTTTATTTGAAGGGGAAATGACCTATGTATGTGTTTTATGCTTCCTCTATTTACTTTCTAGTTATGGTGTGATTGATGTTGTGGTCTAAAATTAATTTTGGCATTAGTTTAATTCAACAATTTATTGGTTTAAATTGATATCATAAGGACATTGGTCATTTAGGATCGAAATTTTTACATGGTATTAGAGCTAACTTCTTTGATTGAAATTCTCAAGGATTTGTAGCGGTAAATCAACTGCCAGAAAGAAAGACCAACAATTAGAGGGTTTTAAAGTTTTACTTTCAAATTTGGGAGTTTGTGCAGTAGATATCAGAGATGGCATTATCTAACATCAATTTCGAGGACAAATTAGATGGTGCCTCAAATTTCTTGTCATGGAAGGTGATGGTTACACTCTTACTAGAAGAGAGTGATCTCTAGGATATTCTCAAGGACATTGTGCCTTCCCCTATAGATCTACAACAATTGGAATCTCACAAGAAGAGAGAAATGAAGGCCAAGCGGATTATCTTGGATGCCATAAAGGATCATTTGATCCCTTATATATATGAGAAGAAGACAACAAAGGAGATGTTTGATGCCCTAGTTAGTCTCTACCGGAGTGAGAACATAATTAGGAAGATGATATTGCAGAACAAACTTAGATCCATAGGGATGACCAGATCAGAATTAGTTACCAATTACCTAGTTATGAAGGTCACATAGGTTCACGATCAACTTTCAACAATTGTAGAGAAGGTTGTAATGAAGAGCTAGTGAACATGGCACTCAATGGATTTCCATCTTCATGGGAAACATTTTTCAAAGGTATTTGTGCTCAGGAGAACCTTCCTAACTTTGAGAGGTTGTGGGATGATTGTATCCAAGAGAAGAGCTAGATGGAGTCAAAGGCCAATAAGAAGGGTGGTGATGTGAACCTAGCTCTATTTGGTCAGTCAGATAAGGTTAGAGGTAAAGGATCTAACAAGGGTAAGGGAAAGAGTAAGAAGTCAACCTCAAAACCAAGAAATAAGGAATTGAGTAAAATTGACTGCTTCATTTATCATTAACATGGTTATTATGCATCATAATTTCAAGAGAAGAAGAAGGGTAAAGGGAAGCAACAACAGAAGCATGTAGAAACCTCTGCAAAAACTTAGAGGAATGAATTTGTTGCCAATTTTGAGAAGGATTTCTCATTCATATCTTTCCTTTCTATTAGAATGATTTTAAGGAAAGCATGGTATGTGGATAGTGGGGCATCTCGACATATGCCATCAACCTAATAGATATTTTCTAGTCTCAAGAAGTAGAACTTAGGAGTATAGGTTGAGCTTGATGACGACGCCAAGTATTTAGTGGCAGGAGTTGGTACTATTCCCGTCCAACTCAAGTAAGGTAATTGTTTATAATTTGGCAATGACTTGTTTATACCAGGTCTTAGGAAGAAATTGATTTTAGTTTCAATTATGGAGGATAAGGGATTTGTAGTTGAGTTCAAGAACCAACAAGTCCTTATTAGACAGAAGGAATCTATCCTAGATGTAGCTGAGGAAATAGGGGTTAGAGAAGGTAATCTGTGTAGGTTGTAGGGTGAACCTATTCGATCTATAGTGCATAACAATGATAACTTGTGAGAATTGTGGCATAAGAGGATGGGTCACTTGCATCATAGGGCATTGCTTATTTTAAGGGATATAATCACAAGGCCTCCAAAGTTCAATATCGAGTAGCATGGTGTATGTAAAGAGTGCATGCTTAGAAATCATGCCATGCTTACTTTCTCAAGTAGTGAGCACAAGTTTAATGGGATTCTAGACCTAGTACATTTAGATATTTATGGACCGATGTCAGTACCATCAATAATAGGAAGCATGTATTATGTTTCCTTTATTTATGATTTCTCTTGCAAGACTTGGGTCTACTTCTTAAATATTAAGGATGTGATCTTTAACAAGTTTCAGGAGTTCAAAGATCTAATTGAAAACTAAATAAGGAAGAAGATCAAGATCTTGAGATCAAACAATGGGGGAGATTATACCTCCAAGGAGTTCAAGGGTTTTTTCAAGGAGGCATGAATATAGAGGGAGATAATTGTTCCATACAACCCACAACAGAAGAGGGTTGTAGAGTGAAGGAATTGGTCCATTACAGGGGATGTTGAGGCCATGATACATAATGAGGACTTGTTGATGTTTATTTGGGTAGAGGGATGTAACATAATAGTCTACATATAGAACCAATGTCCTCACAAGATCTTGGATGACAAGACACTCTAGGAGGCATTCACTGGTGTTAAGCTAAAGGTGAATCATTTCCACATCTTTGGTTGTCTAATTTATATACATGTACTAGTGGAGAAGAGGACCAAGTTGGAGCCCTCTAGCGAGAAGGGTTTATTTGTGGGTTACAATGAGACTTTAAAGGATTACAAGGTCTATATTCCAAATAAGAGGAAGACACTAGTAAGTAGGGATGTAAAGTTTGAGGAAGGCTTTGCATCCAGGAAGTCTCATGATCTTATTCCAGTGATAGTGGACGAAGAGAAAGAAGCTCCAAAGGTTGAGCCTAGGTCACTAATGATTCCTAGACTAGTATAGTAGCCTTTAGGTGAAGAGGGAGAGACAATATCCCCTCCCACTTCTGTTAGGAGACCTTAATGGTTCACTCAGACATTGAGGGATGCTCAAGATTATGTTGAAAAATACTAGGAGTGCATTTAGAGAGAGAAGACCTCCAAAGAAGTTTCTAGACTATATGGCATTGATGAGAAACATTCTAGATTCTGAGTCTTCTAGGTTTTAGGAGGTAGCAGAACAACAATTATGGTGGGATCCCATGGTGGAGGAGTACACCTTCATCATGAAGAATGATGTTTGAGACATAGTGCCAAGATCAGAGGGGAAGTCCATAGTGAGTTCCAGGTGGCTTTACAATATCAATCATGCAACATATAGGATCATTAAGAAGTTCAAAGAGAGGTTTGTGGTGAGAGGGTTCTCCTAGAGAGAGGGAGTGGACTATGAGGAGACATTTTCTCCAATTTCCAGGTACACTTCCATTTTAAGAGAAATTATGTCCTTAGTTTCATTTATGGGATGGAGGATATCATATAGATGTGAAGACAACTTTCCTTAATGTGATCATTGAGGAAGAAGTGTACATAGAGTAGCCTCAACTTTGAAGTAAGTGGGAAGGAGTCCCATGTTTGTTTTGCAATGAACACCTTGAGTTAGTTCTTGGTGGAGCCAAAGAAAGAGAATTGGGTAGCAACAAAACACGTGCTCAAGTATTTAAGGGGCATAATGGAGTATGGTTTGATATATCTTGGAGATGGTGAAGTGAAGATGCAAATGTATCAAGATTTAGATTGGTTAGGTAGTGCAACACATAGGAAGAGCACCTTAGGGTGCTACTTTAGCTTGGGATCAACAATGATATCTTGTTTTAGCAGGAATCAAAATTCCATGACACTTAGCTCAATAGAGTCAGAGTACATGGAAACTAGTACTACTAGTTGTGAGGCCATATGGCTTTGCAAGTTATAATCCATCCATGATCATTGCGCTCCTAAGAATTCATTCATCCCTTGTGTTATTTTCTGCTCCCCCCATCCATCTACATTCCGTAACTTCCCAACATTACCAACACCATTCTAGCCGCCATATAGTGCAGGGTATCTACTCAACTATGATGATTGGTTCAAAAGGTCATACTAGCAACATCTTAATCCAAAGAGGGATTTCTTTTATCGTTCTTCCACACGCTCCCTTTTTCAACTATTTTTCCACCTTTTAAAAGGATTGACAACCCCCCACAATAAACTCGACAATGTATCCTTTCATAGTGGTCTTTACCCAAAAGGAAACCACATAAGTAATCTTGTTTTATACTTCTTGGAGTGCAACTAGGTTTCGAACAGTTTAGTTTATTACCCTCTTTTCTCTTTGCACATACTCTGACACTTATGATTATGATTTGGATCCCATAGTAATTTACTATGATAATAGAAGTTGTATCAAAATATTTGAGAATTTAGTGTTTCATGACAGGTCCAAGCACATAGAGATCAAATATCACTTCATATGAGACATGATTCAGAAGGGAGTAGTAAATCTCTGACATGTTCCCACAAATCAATAGGTAGCTGATATTCTAACCAAACCCTTAGAAAAAGAAAAATTTGAGACATTCAAAGACATATTTGGATTGGTGAATAATTCCTTCTTCGTGAAGAGGGAATGTTGATAAATATAGCTTAGACAGGAAATTTTGCACATGTTTAGTGTGAATGTGTTGGAAGTGGTTCAAGTTATTTTTGAAAAGTGATTCTATTTTGTAGTTCACTTTAGTAAAAAGAGTAAAGTCTTACATTTAGTTTTGAAGTCTAAAAAAAGTGTTTTCATGCATTTATGACTTAGACTAGGATTAATATTAAAAATAGATTAGGTTTTTTGTAGATTAGGGTTTCAACTTAAAGTATAAAGACAGGTCAAGATAGAGGGTTTAGACACAATTGAATAACTAAGCAAGTTGAGTGACTAGGAGGAGAGAGAGAGAAAAGATTCAAGAAGAGGAAAATATGGGATCTGTTAGCACTCCAAGAGTCACCCCCAGACTGCAAATGGGAGTAAGCTTGGTAACATACAAATTGATTTATTTTTTGGTTTGAGATCAGGGATCGACAAGACTTTAAAGAAAGGAAAAGACAACATATATCACTGCAGATCAGTGATGGATCATTGGGATATGGAGTCATAAACATTATGCTCATTTAAGGCATTTAAGCTCCCTATCAGACACAAGATTTGTATAATGATGAAGAGAAGAATAAGAGAATAACATAAAGACAAATATTCGCTGAGAATAGATCCTCTCTGCAAAGAGAATTTAGATGTGCCTGGACAATAAACAATGATAAATAGGCAAGCTTACAACAGATCCTCTACCGCATCAAGAATCTATCAATCAAAGGCAAATTTGAATCCTTAAAATCAACAATACATTCAAACAAGATGAAGAATAGAAAAAATAACATAGAAGAAAAATATGATGAAACAACTCATGTGAATCTTCAATAACATACAATTTACAGCTACATGCCCCTCCAGCTTACAAACTGAAATATAAAGTCATAAACATTTCTCAAAACCTTCTCCAGACTTGGGTCGAAACCCCTCTCTCGTTTGTCATGTTCCTTCTTTCAGAAGGAAACTCTAATCAATATGGGCCTGCATGAAAAACTGACCTTTGTGGTACTTCAGGTTGACATTTTTCTGTCTCCTCAGCAAGACCCTCCATGCTTCCATTTAAGGGGGTAGTCGATTGTTCAAACACCGGTCCTTCTTTCATTAACTGATTTCTCCTTGGGGTTAGGACGAGGCCTAACGCCTAGTTTGTTGCCACACACTGCTCTCGGATTGGACCCTATATAAGCATGAGATTGCAGAAGTTGCCAAGGGCGGTTTGGATCCACACCGCTCTAACCCCCGCAATCCACCACCAATTGCCACATACCTCTTTCTCTATACCATGGTTTCAATTGCGGGACCACTCTAGTATTTTAGCGTTCGAGTACTTTCTGTCCCCGCAATGAAGTGTGGTCGTTGATCTTGTCGCAATCCATGATTTGGGAAAGCCGTGCTTTTGTTGCCACGTGCCGCTCTTGGATGGAATGTATATCGGCACGTGGTTGTGGAAGTGGGCAAGGGTGGTTTGGATCCACACCGCTTAGAACCCCACAATCCATTACCAACTACCACGCACCTTTTTCACTATACCGTGGTTTCGATTGTGGGACTACTCTAGAATTTTAACGTTCGAGCATGTTCTGTCCCTGCAATAAAGTGTGGCTATTGATCTGCTACAATCTAAGATCTGGGTAACCCTGCTATTTTAGTGCCCTTGCTAAAATTTATCTGTTTGCCAACTCCAAAATCATTTTAACCATGTTTAGAGATGGAGCCAATTTTGGTGCTTGGGAGCTTTGAATGCTGAGCAAGAATA
>CBVK0101509870.1:0-16001 GCA_900067695.1 Picea abies
TGTTGCCATCAATGTTGGTGTTGCCATCAATGCCAAAGGGGGATATTGTTAGACAGTTGACTTAGGTTGATGGAAAGTTGGTATGCATTGTTGGTTGTCATTGATGTCAACCATTGGAGAGTGATATTGTATATTTATTTTAACCCTTAGTGATTGATGTCAACCCTTGGAGAAATTTCGGTAGCTAATTTCAGTAGCAAAAAGGTTTGGGTAATGGACCCAAGGTTTGTTTTTGTTTGCTAGTTTTTCCATGACCTATGGGACTAGCCTATGGCTAAGAAACCATGAATCGGGGGAATATAAGCTATCAAAATAATATGGGGATCACACACATCCTGAGCCACACCAACCCTTAACATGGCTAAAAAAAAATTCCCCGCATGTTTCGAACCGGTGAATTTAACATCATGGAGTACCTTATCATTCAATAATTTAAAGCAATATTCCATGAAATTATTTAAGTTACTTAGTTTCTTTGTTTTCTCTCCTTTGTAAGTATGATCCAAACACCGAGGAATATCAAAAATATAAGTATCATACCTCAGCACAGTGTTTGATGTGGATGATTCATTCTTCTTCAAAAATTCCTTCTTTTATTCCTTGAAAGTTTCCTTCTCCTTATTTGCATCAAACTGTTGTTGTGGCTTAGTGGTCTTCTTAATCCAACACTGAGATTCCTTCTTCTGATCCTGTGCATATTCCCCTGTCTTCACTCCTCCTCTAGTCACTATATTAATGTTCCTCCTAGGATCCCTTATTTCTGCAGCAATCCACTGAACATTCTAGTTATTTATATTTCTCTTCTCTCGGATCTTTGTCATTAACTTCTTTTACTCTTATGTCACATGATCTATTGCACGATAGTACATACATATTGTTGATGGTTGAGAACAATCTATGGCATAGTTTCCTTGTTGTTGACAATTATGGTAGATAATAATCCCTCTGCCTTTGCCCATTCCTCCTCTTCCTCTACCTCTAAATCCTCCTTTGTTCCCCTATGGATCCATGTTTTTTTTATGATATTGTGGGGCTTGATTATACTAAAGGGGTTCCTAAAACTATGGAACCACTTGAAATTGTTGCGCATTTCCAAATTATGGCTTATTTTTTCCTATCATCAACTCATCTTGCATCATGTATGCCATGAGGTTCTTTCCTTCATTAACTCCAGAGTTCTACAATTTTTGTCTTCATGGCCCACTAATTTACAAAAGTTACAGAAAGTACTATTCGGATCTATATTATACTTCTACATCATAGGACAATGATAAGGATCATGCCCATGTGTATTTCATATTTCACACAAAGGCCCTCTTGTAGGCAAAGGATTTGGCAGCCGTACTTCGAGATACTGCACAAATGTTAGACACTCATTCTTGTGATGTCCCTCTGATCTGCACAGAGTACACCATACTACTTCTCTTCTCTCCCTACTCTTATTTTGGTTTAATTTCACTGTCAAGTTCTTCAGTTCTTCCTTCATCTCTTCTATAGTTGGATCTATCTGTTTATATTGCTTCTCCTCTAACTGCATCGTTTCTTGTAGTGCCTCTTCCTAGTTTTTAAATTTATGTTGTCTCAATGGGTATTTGAAATGTGGTAACAGAGAATTTATAAACAACTATCTATATTGCATGTCAGAAATGGGATACTTCAATTTACCTTTTAAAATCTTGAACTTTTAATCAATGTCCCATACAAATTCTCTTGGTTTTTGTCTAACCTCAATCATCTCATTAATAAAATTATCCTCTGATTTTGGCGTATGAAACTCAGTGATTAGTTCCTTCTTGATCTATGTGCACCCTATGGATTCTTTACTACTTGGTTCATGCTCCAATCCAGTGCATGGTTTCTGAATGTTATTGCTAATTGCGCTACTTTTGTTTCCTCATCAATGACTCTTTTCGCCTACCATATTTTCTCAAACAATAATATGTTCTTCTTTAGGGGTTTTGATCCATCCCCATGAAACTCTGGTAATATTATCATTGGATATACTCCTGCCATTATTGAATGTGTTATACTTGCTCCATGTGGTACTACTATCTATGTACTATTGTTCATACTTGATCTCCCACTGGTGGTTCTACGGGTACTTCCACTTGTACCACTACTTATACTGCTACTGGTACTTCCACTTCTACCCTCACTTCTAGTCGAATCTCCTAGATTCTTCTGATCGTCAGTCACTGTTTCTCTAATTACAACTATTTCTTTGATGATGTGTTAATCATACATGGGGTTGTAGGTTCTACATTGATTCAGCTCTAGACAGGGGTATCTTCTTCCTCATTAGATCCTTCTCCTCTAGTATTTCTTTTATATGTGGCATGCAGTGTTTCTTCAATGTTCTCCACAACATGGAGATCCTCTACCTCTTCTTCATCACTCTCCAAGCCTTCCCTCTCGACTACTGCTCTTTTCTTCCTATTAAGCTTGTACTAGTAGGGTCTTCCACTACGCATCGTTCCTGCCTACTGCATAATTTCCTAGATCTCCTCTTGATCCATCATAATGCGATATTTCTATTTACTACGATCTTGTCTATCCATTTCCCCCTCCATCTCGGACCTTCCTTAGGTTTCCCCTAACTCCCCCATGCACGTAGCGTAGTTTAGCTGTTTGATTCCATGGTCAATACCCCTTTATCATGCAATAATGTCTTCATAGAAGTGTATAATGACCTAATTTACCTTCCCCTTGGGACCTTAAGAAACTCTTTCTCTGCTACACTGTAATATTTCGATGTATCTACTACAAACTCAGTGATATACCCCACTCCAATGTTATCTAGCTATAAATTTGTTACACGTGTGAATTTGTTATTCACCCTTTTCAACCGCGCGATACTTTCTTCTGTCCACTATAATGATCTAACCCTATTTTTCGAATGGGTATCTTTCAACCATGTTATCCACTCTTGCAATATCATGGAAAACTCACTAAAGAACCTCTCGTGTCTTTCGTTGAATACGTATCTTTCTAGATACTGTCTTGGCTTAAACCTAGAGCTTCTATTATCTTTCTGGGAAAACTCTAGTTTATGAACTTCCAACCATATTTCAATCTCTTCTTTCATGGGGTTCCAACCTACAAACATTCCCCTTTCTTAATCCCTCGCACTATACTGCATGATATGTCCCTCCCGATTTAATCTAATCAGTTCCAACTGGCAACAAAACCATTGCTGGGTTAACTTGGGCTAACATGGGTTCTAGCTATAGGATTACCAACAAACCCTTCTACCATCGGCCCTTCTGAATACCAGAAGGCAACACAATGCACATAGTGCATTGCGTAGTCTCATTTGAGATGGCTTCTATGGGTGGTTGCAAGACTCAAATGTCTACAACCTTGGGATGGGATGTGTTTCTCTCTTTGCGACATTCAACCTACTTACTGTTAATCCTCAAACCCTCATTAGATTTTACTCCAAACCATTGTAACTACTATTCTAAAAGGTTGTTATTAATAATTACAAATGAATTTGATCAAAGACAAACATTGATCTACTATAACACAAGATTCTGATCTAATTATTGGCTATAATATTTATTCATTCCATGACATTCTACAGATTCCATTAGCTTAACCTTATTGCAAGTGTTCATTCCTTTAACATGAAACATATTCATCATAAAATATTATCAAAGTAAGTGCAACCATAAAATATACACACAGTCACATAAAACAAAAATATACCATGGTTCACCCCCCTTGGGGCTACGTCCACAAAGATTTGTTGCTTCAGCTCTTTATTCATCTTTCATGCAAAATGTAGTGTTGCACACTGTATAATCCCTCCTTCATTACATCTGATCTCCACAAATTGCAATATTTCTCACTTACCCTGAGAACCCCTCATCAAAACCCTAACAAATAATATTCAAACCAACTAGAGAGTATCAACGATCGACTGATCCACTCATCAACTAATCCCTATTGTAAAGTCCTAGTAAATTATACTTATACAAAACTGGGACAAAGCCCTTACAAAAACTATAACCCTAAAAGGATTAGTTTTTTCCACTTTCTCCTTGACTTCGTCTCGACTGGTCCTCGATCCAACCATTTCTCCAAGTCATCGCTTGTCCACTTTCCAACCAATGTGGAATAGTTTGTCCACTTTCTAATTTCTTTTCTCGGTGCGAGTTTTCCCTTATTTTCGACATTGATTTTCATTTTTTTCCGGCGTTCTCCCCTATTTTCCAGTGCTACTCTAATCTCTTCAAAGATTCTTCAATTTTACCCAAAATTGTCCTGCACCAACACCAACCATTTAACCATAGTTGCATAAATAACAAAATAATTTATACACATTTGTAACACAAGTTTTTTACCGTGGTTCACCTCCCTAGGACTACGTCCAAAAATATCTTCTTTTTATTTCCTCTTCTTCATCAAAATAGCACTGCGTGCATTACATCATAGACTAGTAGTGGTAATAAGGTTGGCCAACATCACAACAAGCTCCACAACTTGCGACCTGACCCTTAGTTACATCAACTCCATCTGAGCTCCATAGCTCTCAACAATACAAAGACTCAAAACTCCAAAATGACTCTCCAAAATAGATTTGTCACACACAAAATCTAAGATATGGATGATCCTTCTACCTACCTCATACATCTTATTTATACTACAAAACTGGGCTAAAACCCTTACAGTATGACTCCAAAACCCTAATCCTAACATGGCTAGGTTTGTCAACACATGCATCGGATTTTTGCAAATCCAGCCACGTGCTACTTCCTTTGACCTTTGTCACACTGGTTTCCTTCTTTTCCAGTGTGCATTGTTCCCTTTGGCCCACTCTACCTCTCTTTTTCCGCTTACTCCAAAAAATTCCTACTCCAACAATGACTTGGAAAGGGACATCACAAAATTGTACATAATTATGCATGGCTTTGCATGTTATTGCTAGTTTTGCAAAACTATTGCATATGCAAGGAATGATAGTTAATAAATGTTAAATGTTAGTTAATTTCCATAGAAATGGTCATGAGAGTCTAGCGCAAGGCTTAAATCTCCATGCACATATGGAAATAAATGGCATGCGTGATGGGAAACATTTCTACACGCATAACTGGGAAACAGACGTCGTGCACGACACAAGGATGGTTGCATGCATAATTTGTTTTTGTGAGACATTTCCAATGTTAGAATTGGTATGAGAAGAAACAAAATTATGTGGTGGGAACCAACTTGGGACTAGGCACGTTACATTGAGGTTTTCTGAGAAAATTTCTGGGTTGTCGGTAAGAGGGGATGTTATAATATCAATAGCATAAATGGTAGGGACAATAGTTGAGTGGACATTTTTAGTACTTTTGTTGGTACTGAGCTCTACATTTACCTCGAGGGATTTTGTAGGTGTTTGTGTTGTTTCTTTGTTTGGCTCTTCTTCTCCCGTTGAAATAATTTGTTGATCTTGTTTTTTCATTTGTTTGTTAAGTGTAGAGACATTAAGGTCCTGCTATGTTTTATATTTGGATTTCTCATCCTCCTCTTCATCAACATCTTTTTCTACAATACCCTATTTTTCATTTTTTTCTTTTAAGAAGGCATTTTTCCTCTTGAACTACCAATCAAGGAATTCTTGTATTTTGGAGTTATTTCTTATTGCATCAATTCACTAAGACACTTCATAAAAACTTTTGGCTCTCTAAAAAATAATTTCAAATCAGTCATCTTCATGGGTGTATGATTTGACATTTTTTACCATAATACAATGGCTTTTTACAATTTCTATTGGATAGTGTTTTTTGAAATTCCCATGGTCCAGCCAAAAATTCGTCATTTCCTCCACCTCCATCTCAACAAGATTTTCATTTGACAAAGTAAAAATGCCTAGTGAAATTGGAAAGGAAGGCCCATTTGACAAAGTAAAAATGCCTAGTGAAATTGGAAAGGAAGGCCATTTCTTTTTTTGACTCCTTGATAAGAATGCAACAATGCCAACACTAACAGTTTGGTAAGAAATCTCTCTAAGAGTCAATCTTTTTGGGACATATCTGGGTAAAACATAAGGAGCCCCTTAGTACCCATATATTCTAATGTATGAAAATACCTCATCAATAAACCAGGCACCAATTTCCTTAATAGTGTTGATGGCTTCTTGAGTGAATATGAGAGCTGGTAGATTTTTCAAAATAAGGTGTAGGGGAACCATGAAATAATTGCGGATATCATAGAAGTAGTTTTTATAGTTATTTGCCCACATTTTAGAAAAATACATGTGGACTTCTTGTTCAAAGGGAGACCAGTTCCATCTAAAAGGGGAAAATATGTAACTGCACAAATAACATCAATTAAATAACCAAACATAAAAATCATGGGAAATAACCTGAGGGTGCTTCTTGAGATTTCCTGACTTCACACTTGATGTTGGCAGACATGATATGAGCCCAATTAAACACCACTCCTTTGATAACCTGATGTATAAGGGGAACCCAACCCAACTTAAAACTAAAAGAATATTTTTCACCATACAGGCGGTGAAGCATAATTGCAATCAACATGTTGTTTTTTTAAAATCTAGGAACAAAGTATGTTTGGTCTCTTGAAATTTTGAAAGAGTTAGGATCGTGCAACTATTATGACCCAAGGGGAGCATATATAGGGTAAAGTGTATATGATATGACCCCAAAGGGGGGCATATATGGGCCTAAATGTACATAAGGGGGGCATATATGGGCCTAAATGTACATCTAATGTGTAAATATATATGTAATAGGATCGACCTAGTAGTAAAGGGGTCTCATGTGCAAGTGTGAATAGATATATAGAGAGACCATGTACTCATTATTGTAGACAGATGAATTGCGATGTATAAAGGTAATGTAATGAACCAAATGCTTAAATTATCATAAAAGAACAAAATTACACACCATGTACAACAATGTGAGCATGGAGCACAACTCCAAGATAGATAAGTTACACAATAACTCCTTAAATAATAGGAGAACCTCCTCCAAATAACCAAATAAATTTATACATCACAATTCACTTGTCTACAATAATGAATACATGATCTCTACATCTAGCTATTCACACTTGCACATGAGGCCCCTTTACTACTAGGCTAACCTTATTACATATATATTTACACATTACATGTACATTTAGGCCCATATATCCCCCCCTTGGGATCATATCATAGACATTTAGCCCTATATATGCTCCCCTTGGGTCATAACATAGTACCCTCCTTATATATGCTCCCCTTGGGTCATAACATAGTACCCTCCTTCAAAAATCTTTTTCCTCAAAGCTTTGCAATTAAAGTCTTCACATGTGATGAAACCAGGTAATATGATTTTGTTATGTTCTTTCTTTCTTCATGTCATTGATGATGATCTATCCATCCAAAATCAATTTTTTTTTTCGTAATCCTTGGTGTCTAGTTGTTGCACATTTTTATTTCCCTTGATTCCATGTAATTATCGTTGTTGAAACTTCTTCAATTTGTAGTAGATGTTGGTCTATGATACTATCTTTTTGAATAATAGTTTTGTGATCCCATATTCCATGAATATTGATGATTATTCTATCTTTTTCCTTGATAATGTAGATATTGATCTTCTTGTCTTCCAGCTTGAAATATTCCCTGATAATGAGGGTGTCAATATGGTTTGACATTTGACATTTTTTCTTCATTCTGCATGTGTATTTCATCTATATTCTTTTCAAAGACAATGGAATCCTCTATATTCCTTCCTTGTTCTTTGATTGTTCTATCGTTGGAGATAATACTATCATATTTGGCATATACATCCTCTATATGGGGTTTAACTTCTTCAAGTATCTTCTGGTGACCTTCTTGAATCTTGTCTTCTTTCTCCTTTTGAAGCTACAATGTCACCCCATTTATCAAATTCTCATGTCCTTCTTCAATTATGGATTGCATTTCTAATTTTACCTCATCAATATTTAGGGATTCCTCAACCTTCTTGCAAATTTTATCTTCAAGTCTTTTGGTAGATTCTCCATCCAAGATCCTCGTTTCTTCTTTATTTTGAAATTTTTTCTTTTCTTGATTCAATCTCTTAACCTCATCCAATATTTTTTTATTATGGTTTTGTAATCTACATGCCTCATCATCTTTATTTTTCAATTCTTCCCTTGAATCATCCTTTTCCCACCTTGCTTTGCTACTCTTTTTTTGCTTTAGGTTTTTAACCACTTTAATGAGTGATCCATTAAGGGATTGTATTTAGATAACTCCTCACACTTCTGATTAATATCTTCCTTTTCTTCTTTTAATTCATCTTGAATTATAAACAATTCCTCCATTTTTGTATCCCTAATCCATTTATTTGAGAAGAGTTTTTCAAATTCTTCCCATGTGGAGTAGAGTTTAGTATCTTGATCAAGGATTATCCACCAGTTATAATATTCACCATAAAACTTAAATATTTCCTAAATAAGGTTACTGCAATGTTCTTTTACCATCCTCAACATTTCCATAGGATTGATTTCATCTTTATCTTCATCTCATGTAAGTTTATATATTTCCATTGATTCTTAATTAAGGTATAACCCCAACCCTTAATTCACAACCTCAATATATTAAGGATAATGATAAAAAATAGTTATAATCCTTGCTCCCATATAATATTCTATGTTTATTATTTCCAATGTATTTTCAATCAGCTCAATTGAACATCCCAATCAAAATTTATGATAGTTTTAAGTAAACATACCTTTGAAACCATGAATTGGAGTATGTCCTCCTGGCCGACCTTCCTTCTGATGTATTTCTGAAATTTCGGTCCTTATAAGTCTGAAATTTCGACATGTAATACTATAAAATGTATTCTATGCAATACCAATGGTCTAACCAAAATTGTATGTGCCAAATGAAAGTTATGGTAATTTTCCCCAATCTTGATGATTTTTGTTCTTTTGAGGAGAGAGAACTTGTACCGAATGCCACACGTGAAATATTCAATACCATATTTTGAAATTCATACAAAAAATACTATGACCTATATTGCTTCCAAAACAATTAGTCTCATGTAATGCATATCCTCTATGAAGAAGTTATGACTATTTTTCTCAGAACACCTATTTGAGACTAGTTATAGGACTAGTAAAAAACCCTATCTTCCACAGGGTGTTTCTCCAAATGTACAATGACCCATAAGCTGAAATTCGTACCACTGGTACCTTTATATGTCTTCTAAACATCCTCCAAGTTTCTATTTTTGAAGTGGCCCTAAAACAAAGTTATATAAAAAATTCCAAGATGACTTGCTTGAGGAAGCAAAACCCTAGGATTAGTGCTCTGATACCAAATGTAATGATCCAAATGCTTAAAATATCATAACAAAAAAAATAATTACACACCATATAAATAATTTGAGCATGGATCACAACTCCAAGATAAATAAGTTACAAAATAAACCCTTAAAGAATATGAGAACCCCCTCCACATAACCAAAGACCTTTATACATCACAATTCACATATCCAATAATGAATACATGATATCTATATATACCTATTCACAATTTCACATGAGGCCCCTTTACTATTAGGACGACCCTCTTGCACATGAGGCCCCTTTACTACTAGGCTGACCCTATTACATATATATCTACACATTGCATATACATTTAGGCTCATACATTCCCCCCCTTGGGGTCATATCATATACATTTAGCTCTATATATGCTCCCCTTGGGTCATAACAACTACCCCTCTCAGATTAAGTCGGCCATTTGAACTTATTCCCCTTCGACTTCCTTCTAAATGAAAATTTTCATAAAAATATAATCTCGACAAACTGTTGGTGCACCTATTTTTTACATGTTTCAAGGTCATCTGGTCTAAAAGTCCCAACAATTTGACGAGAGGAATTAACAATTGCACATGTAGAAACATGAGTATGGGAGATTATCCACCGTACCATATCATAATAGAGGATCACTACTAGTCTAGCAGTAACCATATGGAGACTTGACTTCTTCATGTCAACCATGTCATTAGCATCATATTCATATTCTTATGTGAAATCACCTTCCTTGATGAACTTGAATATCTGGCTCCATTTCAAACTATTAGTTTCTCCTCTCTTGAAGGAAGTATCCGAGAAAAATGCGGAATTAGGGTTTCTCTCAATTTATTCTTCTTCAACCTTAGTTGCTTCACCTTCCCTTTTGGAGTCATATATATTGATAATTCCTTCAAATAGATAACCGAGTATAAGTTTTCTTTCAAAAACAATTAATATACTCGATCAAATTGTCAATGCAAGCAACAAAACTAACTAGGAGAAGACAATTGGAAGGAATTCTATGCTTTTAGACTCTTGGATTAATGAAGCCAAGGTTAATACTCAGAACCTGCAAAGAAACTAAATATAATGCTTAATAGAGATGGAGGTAATATTAATGAGTGAATTTGAGTTATTAGATGGAGCTATACACTTTACCAAATTTTCAATAAATTCGTTTAAACCTTGTAACCAACAACGTCATAGCCATTAAGAGAAGGAAATGACAATTTAGGCTTATTCAAATTTGCAAGGAAACATTCCTCACCAGACATCAACTCACTGGGATATCTTAAGACTTAAAATTTAAACAAAAAGAATGAAGGTCAGGTCAATGTGTTTATTATAATTATTTAACATTAATGTGTTTTATTTGATTATTATTCTCCTAATTTATACACCAAAGATTAGTATTTTTATTAAATAGAACACAACTTGTGCATGGAGATAATGTCGATCCATTATGAGTTGGACACCACCCCACCGAGAGCATATTACAAATTATCGGGGAAAAACACAAAGTTTAATCCGGTATCATAGAACGATTAGGGCACCGCATAACCGAGACTTTGTTAAAAAAATCGTGTACATATATAAAACCCGATCTGATATAACTGACCTACTGGGGCACTAGCCCATTGAGAGATCAGGACATTAGGGATCACAACTTATTTTTTAAAATTTTAAAATGAAAAATAAAATCCAATCTGATCCCACCAAGGGATCGGGACAAATTTATTAAGTTTTAAAACAACATATCCGATCTGGTATAACTGGCTCACCGAGAGATCAGGACTAAGGTTTTATTAATTAGTTGTTGTTTTTTTATTATTATTTGGTGAGGTTTTTTATTGAACTATAAAGAAATAAAAATTTTCAAAAGGAAAATAATAAAGAATTGTAAAAATTGACATAAACCGAGAAACTATGAGGGACCCATTATTATTTATTAAAAAATTAAAAATAATGGGGGGTTGTCGAGGCTCAATACCTAGATAAAGAAATTCACAACATCTCTTGGTAGGAGCTCCTTACCAACATCAAAGAAAGATTAAATTGTTGGAATCACCGATTCCTAACCTTTCCCATGAGAATACTTCTGATAAAATATGTTTTAATGAGAATGTCTCTATAGTTGTTTTTTATTCTTGCAGCTCCTGCCAACATTTTACAGAAAATTCGAGCAATTCAAATAAATTTCCTATGTGGAGGAGTGAAAATGGAGAAGAAATGGGCATTGGTCGAATGGGAAAAAATATACACCCCAAAAGCCTACAGGGGTTTGGGCATCAAAGATCCTCGAAGAATGAGCCAGGTGCTAGCAAAAAAGTTATTTTGGAGATGGCTCAAGAACCTAGAGGCCTTATGGGCCAGGATCTGGAAGGTCAAATATGTCAGGGATAGTCCACCATAAGAATGGATAAGAATGGAAAGGGTATGTCCTAGATCTTTGAATCGGAACCACGCTTGGACTAATAGGGGGTTGGTCCAACAACAAAGCTTTTGGGAAATCCATGATGGTAGGTCAACCCTATTCTGGGAGGATGCTTAGGAACAAATGCCAACTCTTGGTAGAGAGGAGAATTGTCAACAAATTCAAGAGAGGATGGTAGGGACTGGTTGGAGGAGACTATCCCAATATTAAGAAGAGAATGAACGCTCTGACCAAATGTTGGAGAGAACATGGAAGAACTTAGTAGAATGGCCAGTATAATGGGAGGATGATTCTCATCAAGATATTGATGCCACATTGCTAAGCCAACCAATTCAATTCCAAAAATGGAAGTGTTGAGTCTTGGGAATTACACCATTTTTTTCCATCATTCTGCCATTTATCTCTTACCTTTCCCTTCTTATACATGCCTTTCTCATAGCTATTATGGTCCAAGAGTTACCTTTTTTACAGTGGTATGTTAATTCCATTTGATGCATTGATTCTTTAATTTTTTATTGCATTTAGGGAAGGATGATATATGTGTTGGGTAACTACTAATAAATTGCTAAGGAATATTGTAGAATAACCAGCTGTTACTCCGAGGTGTTGCTACTCCAAAGGCACTGCTACTCTAAGGTGTTACTACTCCGAGGTGCTGCTACTCTAAGATGTCATTTCAGAATGTTGTTACCACCATGAGATCATTGCATGATGATGACTAGATCGTTGACCCGTGGGCCCTTGTGACAAGGATCGATTCACCTTGATGGTAGGGCTTATCTTAAGTCATGATTATTGTATGTCACAAATACAGGTCATCATCCTGGATAAATAGTATAATTCAGTGAGTTGTGTCCATAAAACATCATTATGCAAGTTGTAATTAGTTACAGGAAATATTTTGTATCTCCTATTTTCCTAATTAAGATGACAATGAACAACTTGAGAATCAAAAGATTCTCAAGGTTGTTCATAATTGTAATTTTTCCAAGATTAGAGAAAAATAGAAGTTTAAAAGGGTGGAGTATCTTTGGTCCCAAGTTAATCTAGTTTTGGGAAACAAAGTAATCGGTTGACTAATGAGTAACAACAATTGTATCTGCACCTTTTGATTTTGAATAATAGAGATATGGCAAGTTTGTGGTATCAATTTATGAGTGATTAAGTTGCAGTTTCTGTAGTTTTATCGCCCGTGCTAAGGAGGAAGGGCCCTCTTATTTAATAGGGTTGTTGTTCTTGTACCATTAATAGATTAGTGTGAGATAGATCATGTTGTTATTTCTTTTTCTTAGTTTAATTTCTGGTGCAGATTAAAGATGTAATTGAATTATTCTAAGCATATTTGTTATAGTCTAATCTATCAATGGTGTGTTCTCAATTTCAATTCAATGCGAGTGCTTTTCCATCTGATTGCAACAAGTGTCTCATTCCCAATTCTGCATGAGTGTGTTTCTAATTAATTATAGCAAGTATTTCATTTCCAATTCCGCATGAATGTGTTTCTGATTAATTGCATCAAGAATTGATTTCATCAATACGAGTTTGTTCTTTCTCCGTTAGTTACAGAAGAAGATCAGCTTTATTCCAGCAAGAATGTGTCTTTAGTTTAATTACAATATGATTGTTCAATTATAGGGAGGATTTGCTTGATGCAATGAGAGTGTGTCTTTTAGTTCATTGCAAGAATGGATTGAATCTATTGATAGATGTGTTCCTTGTTTTGATATTTTCCAGCAGTGTGATTTGTGATTTTCACTAAGAATATTCCATTTGGTTTAGCAGTAAATATTGGTTAATTAGCTAAGTGCAAAATATATTAATCGTTGGTTCAGTTTTAGTAAAAGGGCAGATTGATTCTTTTAAGCATTTTTCTTGATTGAAGTTTTTATTTGATATAAGGATATGATTTGTTTCACATTGATTTGTGTTGCAACTATGTGAGTTAGGATTAGTGGAATTTTATTCATCAGATAGTGTTAGGAGAAATGTTTGTCTTCATATATATTACACAATAACCTTGCAATAAAAGACTTATCACGGGTTGACAATTGAATGCATTGGTTGATTTATTTAGACAATTAAACATACCAACATGAAGGATATCCTATGATGGGGCCAGAAAGGAGACAAAAAATTCAAAGTAAAAGAGGCTTACCTGTGAGCATCAAGAACATAAAAAATTGCTAAGTCACCAGTTTGGGGAAAAGTTTGGAATCCAAACCAATGGCCCAAGATAGTGACATTTTTATGGTTGGTATTCAACAAAAAGGCTATAACATGGGACCGAATCATAAGACATGCCTATGAAAACCCTTAAATCTGTACTATGTGCTACCAAGAAGGGGAAACACTGAACCACTTATTCATCTCCTATAGATCCTCTTCTTCCCTTTGGTATAAGGGGGGCATGTTGTTCAAACCCTAGAAAAAAACCGTCATGAAATATAGAAGAACGAATAATATAACCTTATCGAAACTAAATCCTCAACAAAATCTTGACCTTATTCCCAGGCTTCTTACTCTAGAACATCTAGAAGGAGAGGAACAAAAGGATTTTTAAGCAGCAACACCTCAACCTAAATCAGATTTGGCAGGGGATACATTCCAATATACAGGAAACACTTTCCACTACATCCTAGGAGGAAGAAGAATAACTCTCGAATGGAGAGGAAATAAAGATATTCAAGGATTGACAAATGGGATAGTGCTAGAAGAAAAATTCTCCAATGAAAATAAGCCCCCAATAGAAGAAAATGTGCGAGAAATGGAATCCTCCTCCTCCAAGATTTTTGAAAATAAATTTTGATGGTGCCTCAAAGGGTAATCCAAGCCTAGTAGGAGCAAGAGGAATATTTTGGGATTCAACAGGAGTAGTCTAGAGCATCTTCACCACTAGACTCGGTCACAACTCCGAGAATGGAGAAAAACTCACCGAACTCCTCACAGGACTAAGGGTAGCAACCAACTTTGACCATAAATGAATAATAGTGGAGGGAGACTCCCAAATCCTAATAGCATCCTTGAAGAAAATCATCAATGGAACACCACCGGAGTGAGTTTCAACTAATTGGTGTCTCTCCTTCGAAGTATCACATGTGGCTTAAATCATTCGAGGTAACTCAACCATTATCCCAATCCATTGAAGAAGGAAAGCCAACATAGTGGAAAACTATCTTTCCAATGTGGTCATCAGTCATGAACCTAGAGAAGTCTAGTGACATTAGTGGGAGGTTCTACCGAGAGAACTCCACGATAATATAACACATCTAGTCATGAATGAAAATCCCCTCCCGTATGGGGTGAAAACTATGGGAATCAGTGCCCCCCATGTGATTATGTCAGTTGCCAAAACATAATTCTAATCACAGTATTCCCCCCACTTGGGCATCAATTGACATGCATCTAGTAGCGGGAAAATACAGATGGTGGTTGAAATGAAAGGACGATAGTTAGTAGGGGGAAATGATAATCCAGGTAATGGAAGAAAAGAGAATTGATTCAACGATGACCTTGATTTAGTTCAGGTAGGATGATGCCCATGTTGTACCCTCCCAGTACAATTGAAATTATGAGAAGACGAGACTAGACTTGGGATTGTGGGAGAAGGAATAAATTTGTTAATCATGATAAGAAGCAGAGGTAAGGAAGGGATTCAAGGTTGATGATAGGCTCCATCAATATAAGGAGGTGGTCAGGTAGCATGCACAACATCATAGTTAATTTGTGTTTGAACCTCCCAGGTGCAGAAGATGGACTTTTGAGAGAGTCATGGTGCTTGCAAGATGCAAGGAGGTTGGTGACTCGGGGGTGCTCCACCACCCTAGGTCGCTCAATCCTATCTGTGTGGATTTTTTTAAGATGGGATATCCTATTTTTGGGGGAAGATAACATTAGTCAGTGACCAACACCTCTCTAGTGATTGAGGACGAAGATTTGGATGCAATGTAGGGGCATGGATTCGGGGTGAAGTAAAGCCACCATGAAAAGACATGACTCGACTGGGACTTGTGGGAGACTCAAGAAGAAGTGAGGGGAGGGGGATAAACATTCTCCATTTGACCCAATGGCTCGCACCAGAGAAGCGAGAGTTGTGGGAGAGGCAAGTATCTGCTTCCACTGCCTCTACTCAACGATTGAAAAGAGGGCCATGTCCATTATTCAAGAGGCTGTCCTCAAGAAGAAGAAGTCTATCTCAAATGAGGATATTCTATTGGAAGCCAAGGAATGGGTAACAAACCCAAGGCAATCACGGACCAAGGAAAAAAATACTTCCACTTTGCGC
>CBVK0101509903.1:2312-15236 GCA_900067695.1 Picea abies
TTTACTAATCTAGTTATATATCGTTGATGCACCTTTTGAGTTTTGCAACTTCGATAAAATTGATCTATGCCTTAAACCTTAAGAGCCTTTACCTGAGGAATAAAACAAACCCAAGTGGTTTATGCATTAATAAAAATATCAGTTGAATTATTTCTTAAGCATTTTTTATCTTCTTGTGGGTTCCCTTGATGATTATGTAACTCGACTCTTCCTTACAAGCTCCTAGAAGTTACCCTTTTAAATTGGAGTGGTATAGTTATGCTACTTGAGATTAAGTTGAGTTTCACTATTGATTTATTAATCCTAATGATTATCCCATTCTCCTTACCTACCTTGTTGCTTGGGTGATTAAAGTTCTCACGTGTAGTGAATTTATAATGTAATGAATGATTGTTTAGATGGTAGACTTCTTGAGTGAAATGAAATTAATGTGACAGATGATTGCATTTATGTGATTGGAATATTGTGCTATGAATATATCGGATAATTTCTCTTGTGCCTTGGATTTAATGTGATGTATGATGGTTATGTGATTAGTTAGAATACTTGTGCATCATGAATTAGGTGTGATGTATGATGATATGTTGATCATGACGCTTACGCTTGAATAATTGATTTTTAGGTTGTTGGATTGATATAGTTGATTATGACTTAATTGTTTTAGTGGGTTGTAGACACCGTCTTGTTCCTCAGAATAGTCGCCATCCCTGAGACCTTAAATGGTTAAAATCAATTGGAACATAGGCTTGAGCATTGCTTATGTGTCTTGGAGGTCCTAACCTTGAAGGGTAGGTTCGGTGGGTAGTATATTATGTCATTCTTATGATTATATTTATGTTCCTTAAGTTATCGTTATGATATCTCATGTTATCCTGGTGTTATATGTTCATTTCTCTTATGAGATGAGTTGAGTGGTTTATGATTCAGACTATTATGCGTCATTATTTATTGTATGAATGCAATGATTATGGATTTCTATTTTTGTGTTAATGCATCAATATGCGTGTCGTTATTCATGGTGATGATGTGTCAACTTTGTGTCGTGATTGATTGTTAATGTACTAATATTGTTTCTTTAATATATTGGGTTATGTGTCGATGATGTTGCTATTATTTGTGATGTTTTAAATATCCTAATGAAAAAATTTTTTTTTACGTGTTGTACGTCGTTTTTTTCGCCGTAACAATGGGGTCGTTACACATGGTACCAAAGTGGGTTCAACCCTACGATTGTGGATTGTCACACCTTCCAATGTATTAAATGCTTGATTAATAACTTAGAGCTAATTAAAATTTTAACCTTTCCATGTGGTAATATTGGTTAGAGGATGTCATGGAGGTAGACGACATGGTACTAAGGGCGGAGGTGTGATGCCTCCAACAACACCCACACCAGTGGGGTCCAACCCCCAAGGATAAGAACAAGTCATTGAGCATGAGAAGATTGTCGTGCATGATACGATTGGTATGATGATGTCCTTTCAGAGGATGTCAGAGGAGGCCAGGGCACGTGTACCCATTTAGGTTCGTAGCGTGCTACAACTGGTAGAGTTAGTTTTCATAGAGAGCCCGAGAAGGGGAAGTTTCCCGAGTTCTTGGGTGCCACAGAAAACATGGCCAACGAGGCATGGTTGGAGAACATGGCGATGTGCCTTGGACTTCACGACTACACCCCCAACATGAAGGTTTGCATGGCAGTATTTCAATTGAAGGGGCAATGCTCTTTTATGGTGGAAGATGCTCCTACCACAACTAAATATGGTCGTCGAAGAGGTGTCATGGGAACTATCGAGGAGCAGTTCCGAGAGAGGTATTTGTCTGATGAATTCATTGAGAGACAACTCAATGAGTTCAACACTTTACGAAAGGGCAGTCATATGATGCCCGAGTATGAGGCTCGATTCTTGTAGCTACTTAGGTATGCTCCACATACGAGCACGAAGATGCTAAAGGTCAAAGAGAGTGCGATGGCCTTAAATGTCAACATTCATGAAAAAGTGAGGATATTGATGCCTCAGACGTTGCTCCATATGGTCCAAAAGGCCCTCATAACTGAGGAAGAGGTGATCAGCAAGGGTTAGGGTAGGATTCCTGCAAGACCGACTGGACTAATGACCCCTGGTAGGACAACAACTTCTACTTCGAGGACCAGAAGTACTGGGTCGAGGACTAGATGTCGGACGTGTGGAGAGACACATTACCAGTGACATTGTCCAGCTGAGAGGAACAGAGCGGTCAGGTCAACCAAACACACTACAGTTAGAGAGTTGGGCAAGGCCCATGGGATTCACGTAGTGATGAATAACTGCCAAGATGAGCACTAATCCACTATGCTTGAGATGTCAGGAAAAATCATCAAGTATTTAGATAGAACTAGGTGCTACAAAAGTGCATGCGCAAGGGAGGCAAGTTATCTGCAATCTTAGCGCTAAACAACAAGGGTGAGGCGAAAGAACTAGAAAACCTTCTAGTAGTACGATGGTTTGTTGGTGTATTTCCAGAAGAATTACTAGGCTTTCCTGGGGAAGAGAGATTGGAGTTTACGATCGACTCAAAATTTGGAATTGAACCGATAGCAACAACTCCTTATCGGATGTCAATGCCTGAGTTACAGAAGTTGAAAATGCAACTGAAGGCGTTGTTGGACCTAGTACTTATACATCCAAGTGTGTTACCTTTGGGTGCACATGTTATCTTTCATATGAAAGAAGGATGGGTCGTGGAGACTCTGTGTTGACTACCATCAAAAGAACATCGCAAGGATCAAGAATGAGTATCTGTTGCCAAGAATAGATGATTTGTTTGACCAAATGAAGGGCGCGACGATGTTTTCAAAGATTGCGTGAGATCAAGATATAACCAATTATGGATCAAGGAGGAAGACATTCAGAAGACCGCATTCAAGACGAGGTTTGGGCATTACGAGTTTACTATTTTACCATTGGTATTGACAAACGCCCCAGGGGTATTCATGAGATTGATGAATGGGGTGTTCCGCAAGTACTTAGACAAGTTGTTCAATTATTCATTGATGATATTTGATATATTCTCATAT
This sequence comes from Picea abies, assembly GCA_900067695.1. NCBI lineage: Eukaryota > Viridiplantae > Streptophyta > Pinopsida > Pinales > Pinaceae > Picea > Picea abies. Next base: position 5,368 of record CBVK0101509903.1, read on the forward strand.
GACAAAAGAACTTGATGAACCTTGGCACTTGGTACTACAATGTTTACGAGAGAATAAACTTTACGGGAAACTATTGAAATTCTCTTTTATCAATCGAGGATTCATTATTTATGGCATGTTATCTCCAACGAAGCTATCACTGTGGATATATTGAAGGTAGAGGCTATTATGGAATGGCTTGCACTGACGAACACACCAAAAGTATGTAGCTTCATGGGTATAGTTGGATATTATTGACGGTTCATCGAAGGTTTTTTTTTCGAAGATAGCGAATATGATTATAGAATTGCAATAGAAAAATAAGAAGTTGTATGGATCGAGAAATGCGCAGAATAATTTCGAGGGCCAAAAGATTTTTTGATGCCAACGTCAATACTAAAAGTCCCTGACATGGCTGAGGAATTCTTGGTATGCACAGACGCATCCAAGGAAGGCTTAGGAGGAGTCTTGATGCAATAGGATCGAGTGATCGCTTACATCTAGAGGAAGTTAAGAACGCATGAGGAAAACTATATGATGCATGATTTGGAGTTATTAGCCATTGTTTATGCCTTGAGAGTGTGGATACACTACCTGATTGGACATATGTTCGAACAAAAAAAATAGACCATTGTGGTTTGCAGCACATTTTTACACAAATTGACTTGAACACGCGACAAAAGCATTGGTCATGAATGCCTAGCGAGTACAATTTGAAGATCACCTACATAAAAGGAACAATGAACAGAGTGGCAAATGCGTTGAGTCAGAGACTGCACATATTTTCAACAATACCTCTTCAGACGAATCTTTGTGAATATATTCTAACTACAACACGGTGATGACTGACATAAAGAGGCTAAGGAAAATATCGGACAAGACACCATGCTAGTACCAAAAATGTGAGGGATTTATTGTGGACAACGATGGGTTAATGAGGTATAATAACTGGATTTACGTACTTCCTAACGACTATTTGAGAAGTATGATCTTAAACAAACCTCATAGTGCAGTGTACATGGCTCATTCAGGAGTCACGAAGATGAGGGAAAACCTTCATCTCTTATTCTTATGGAAAGGAATGAAGGCAGACATTGTCAACTACATTGATGTATGTCTAGAATGTCAGCGAGTGAAGGATGAACATAGACATCCAGCAAGATTACTACAACCACGCTACACCAAAATCAAAATGGGAGGTCATTTTGATAGATTTTATTGTGGGATTGTTGTTGATAGCAAGGAGGCACAAATCAATTTTCCTGGTAGTAGACACTCTGATGAAGAGTGAACATTCTAACCCTGTGCGTAGGATGTATCAAGTGCTAGGCATAGCTAGAGTTTTTATCCAGCGAGATTGTGATATTGCATGGCGTGCCTAAAAGGATCGATGTTTACTGAACTATTTTGGACTAGTTCCCAAGAGGCCTTGGGCACCCCACTTAAATTTAGTACAACGTATCACTGGGAGACATATGGGAAGACATAAAGAACAAACTAAATCTTGGAAGATATGTTGCGTATGTACGTGATGGACCAACAAAAAAGTTGGGAGGATTTTTTTCCAATGGTAGAGTTTTCATATCACAACAACTATCAAAGCACCATAAGGATGGCTTTGTTGAGTTTATTTATGGGAAACCGTGTCGAATGCCTTGAGATGGGATCGACTTGAGGATAGAGTCTTGGTCAAACTAGAAGCAATCCAAGAAATGGAAGAACAAATAAAAACATTAATACAAGGGATCAAAGAAGTGCAGGATCGACATAAGAGTTATGTCGATGCACATCGCGTTGACCATAATTATGAATTTGGTGATTGATTCTTCTTGTGGGGGAAAATGCAAAAGAGATCGATCAAGTTGGGAAATGGTGCTCAACACTCTCCTCAATTTGGGGACCTTTCGAAGTTGTGGAAAGGAAAGGTCTTGTGTCCTATCTGCTAGTCTTGCCTCATTCATTGAGGCGTATGCACGATGTTTTTCATGTATCTATTTTGAGACAATATGTTAGTGATCCTACACATGTGATTGACATAAGTTACTTGCAGCTGTTGGATGAGGGTGTAATCACAACAGAACCAATCTGCATTTTGGACAATTGAATTTTACAGTTATGACATCAAATAGTCAATCAATTCAAGGTCTAGTGGACCAATTATTGTCCACACTAGGCTACTTGGGAGGACGCATATGATATGCGCCAACAATTTCCATTTTTGTTTATTAGTTAAACATTTGGATCTTGTCAGATACTTTATTTACTGCACATATACTGTGAAACTTTGGGATGAAGTTTAAACCAAGAGGGGGTGTATGTAACATCCCTCTCTTGTGCGCATATGATTTGAATTATTATTTGAGGACACTTGCGTGCACGTGTTCAGGTTTTGTATATGGTTTTATGTTTCTCTTATGAATTATGATGATGATCCTTATGGATTATGATGTTATGTTATTTAATATCTTTGTATAAATAGGTTCTATTGATGGGTTTCTCTTCAATGTACAGGACACTTGACAAATTGAGGATGTCGATGGAATCAATGGACCTTCTTGGAATTCGAATCGAGTTAGGAAGTGGAATGTATATGGTTTGGGTATTTTTATTTATGCATATGTGACATATGATCGGGTATATTATGATATTGTTATGGATCATTGATAGTGTTTCATTGATGGATGTAGGTTGAATATTTCTTGCTAATTAGACTCAAAGAGGGAGTAAAGTGGCCATGCACAACAACTTGTTATTCAGGGAGAGGTGTGGTAGCAACACTGCCACAGCATACTAGCACTCCCACCATGGATCGAATTGTAAGTTAATGATTACCTAGCTCAAGAGATCCATGATGTTGTGAGGGAAGATTGAGATAGTAGCTCACAAATATTCTAAGGGGCATGCAATAAGGTAGGGTCTTGATTCCTTAGAGGCCCTTAGTCTCTTACAAGGTCGCCTGATGCAGTATTGACTCCAAGGGTTGGACAACTACTAAAATCAGTCAAAGGAGAGTGGCACCCTTGGAGAACATAGTGCATCTTGAAGGGCACGTCACATGAATAAAACATGAATAAATGCTAGTGACACCCTTGGAGCACTTAGTGAATCTTGAAGGGCACGTCACGATTTTAATAAAGATAAGTCAATGAACCTAGGTGCCTAGAAAACAATAATTTTTTTGACATGGTCGGCCTTAAAATAAATATTAAATGATTAATTTTTATTAATTATGAAATTCCCTTAAAAATTATAAGCCTAGTTAAAAATTAATCCTAGGTCTAAATAGGGTAAGAAGAGTAAAAACTAAATAATCAAATAATAAAAGGGGGATGAAGAAAAATCAAGTTAAGAATTACAAGATAAATATTTTATCTAAATATTTAATTATCGATTATGTGCAAGAAATGCTAAATTGAAAATTAGACAAGAAAGGAAATGAATGTAAAAAGGAGTGTGGAAACATAGAAAGGAATCTAGTCTAGTCTAACTAAGGAACTTTCCTAAATGAAACACAACTATGTTTTAGAAAGGCCTCAATATTTAAAAATGAAATAGATGGAATAAAGGGACAACACAGAGTGTTTTTAGGAGTTCTTTTAGGATGGGTGAGGGAAATTGACATTAATTAAATTAAATAAGTGAATTTCTAGTGCAACTAAGGGATCGAATGACAAGTGTATGGGTGGGAGTATTTCCTAATTATTTTTTAATAAAAAGAATTAAACGTGCAAATCGAAAGTGGTCACTAAGAAAAAATCTATAAAATTAATGACTGAGAAGAGGAAGGGATCATGACTGGTATGCGTAAACTTATGTTGTTGGAAATTCTTTGACTGATTTTAGTTATGAGAGTTGGGATACCTAGGTCGAGAGAGAGGGTGGTAGATCGACCTTGCGAGGCGAGCTAAAAACTAGATTATTTTGGTTTTGGTTGTGCATGGCCCCTTTGCAACTCAGGGGGATAAGGGATAAGAAGAGTACCCCTAGCGTTGGATTGGAGGTACCAGTAAAGTCATCACAGTTAGCAAGAGAGGAGCTAGATGGAGCACAAGTGCGGGAGATCTTCTTCAACTTCTCGCCTTTGATCACAGTATTTTCATTTGGATTTGCATTATATCAAGTTTTTATTGTATATATGTTTAGAATTAGTCTATTGATTGATGGTTTGGAAAATCCGGGTGGCTACCGAATGCTTCCTATGTGACTTATATCCCTTGCATTCTCTACAATTTATTACCTCTGAGTTGTTCCAAGAGAAGTTGCACTGTGATTTTTTCCCTTGTGCAACTTCCTCCAGCTGTGTGTTTCTTCGGGCGTTCGGTTCCTTGATGTCATCTTCCACTTTTGAAAATAATTTTCTCTCAGCATTCTTTCTCGCCTGTCATATCCCCCTTGTGATACCTTCAGCGATTTTGTACATGGTGAGTCTTCTAAGATTTTCCCTCCGCGATTGGAAATGGTGTATCCTCTAAGTTTTCTTTATCCTCGATGTTTTTCCTTTGTGCCTAGCATGTAACCCATTCTATCCTCTTTGTTATTATCCCAAAAATCCTCTGCCTGGTTTGGGTGTGGACAGGAGTGCTCACAGAAATGTTGCTTAAGTTTGAGTAGGATATGGTAACCTCATATTATTGCTTGCTCTACATTTTTATTTATCTCTATAGTTTTTCTATGAACCAAGATCCCCTATATCATACCCCTTTTCCATGCATCCTTGGCATGGGAGGGCGCCCAATGTGTTGGGGAATAGAGAGGGGAATACAACACCCTGCGTTCTACCCTTGATTTCCTATGTTTTCCTTGGGAGATTACGCATATGCCTAGACCTTTTGCTCAACGTTGTCTCCTTTTCCTCAACAAATTACGGGATGTAAGGATGTTGTGTGTTTGGGGAGGGGAACGATGGCGTTTACCTGGTGTTCTTCAGCCAAATTTGGATCCTGTTTTTATTTTACCTTGCCTCAGAATTTCTAGTGTAATTCTTTCTTTATTTAAATGGGTACATTGCACAGGAATGGTTAATGTGGATATAAAAGAATGGAAAGGGGACTATAATAATTGTGCTTAAACTAGTAGAAGATGTTGAAATAGAATGGAATAGGAAGAGGTGAACCCTCATTTAATCCGAGCATTTTAAAATTTTCTTGAATCATGTATGTTTGTGGGAATTAGTTTTGCCTAGTTCGTCCCTTCTGGCGTTACCTTTAACAGGTGTTTTACTGACCCGAGCCTCCTCCAATTTCAATGGTTCAACCTCCCTTGAGCTTCCCCAAATTGTCGGCTTGATGAATGCATTATGAGATTTGAAATCACAGTCTTGTTTGAAAAACCAACTGAGAATTCCTTAAGCCATTCGCTTACCGTAGTGTGGCTCCATGTCTTCTTGATGAGTCGGGATCCTTAAACGCTGACAATATTCTTTAATCTGAACAATACCATGCCTAAGGAACGTGGAAGGCTGGACTTGTTAAAGGTTGTCCCTATCCCCTTTGTCGGTGTCCTTAATAGGCTTTCTCCCCAGCTTTCCCAATCTTGAACACCTCTCAATAACAAAATTTGAGTGCTTATCAATCTGATTTTCTGTCGTTGGGAGGGTCGATCTCTGAAGTAAGAACATAGTCAAATTTCTTGAAATAGTACTCTACTTGTTATTGAGTATTAAATGAAAGTGGGTGTTTATAAGTCTGGTAGGATGTGGAATCCTGTGCAAAATGAGAATCTTTGTAGTTGCATTTGATGTTAGTCATATTACAGCTTTGAATTATGGTCGAAGATAGAACATGTTTATACTTTTAATCCGACCTTTAGTCCACAACTGCACTCATTGTTTATTTTACAATGAATATTGTCTTGCCTCGGTTTCTACCTCATTCCGTTGACTATCTATATTTTTGAGGCCTCACACTCTTATGATGGTTAAAATTATTTTCCTTAAAAGATTTAGGATTTTGTACATTCTTGTGTGATGAATGCAATCTGAATCAATTCACATATAAGCTTATAATTAGATATTGAATGTCTTGTATCTTACTAAGTGCAACCTCTATTGAGCCAAATAATAAAAACTTATTTTGGTTGCATAATTTATTGGCTCATGGTGGAAATGATTTATGTTGCAATTTGATAGTTCAAGATAGAGTTTTATCACCGGTCGTTCATAGATTGTCATTTATTATTATGCTAAATCTAGTCCCTATTGAAATTAGCATAATTTAAATTGAATCCCACACTTTTCAATGTCTGTGATCATCAACTAAATAATGATGAAGGGATACAGGTTGATGCCTCGTGAGCACCCCTTCCGTTGGATCCTTTTCCTGAAAAATATATTACTCTGTGCAAACAATCTTTTCCATTTCCAATTGGGGACATCGAGCATTAGCTCAACAATTTAAACATTTATTCTTGCATGTAAAATTTTGTATGGAGATAAGTGCAATTCTCATGTTATGGTTCATGCTAAGAAAAATAATAGGATCTTGAGACTTAGCTCGTAAGTTTAGTAATCCAGTTATATATCGTCGATACAACTTTTGAGTTTTGCAACTTTGATAAAATTTGTTCTACTCCTTAAACCTTAAGAGCCTTTACGTGAGGAATAAAAAAACCCAAGTGGTTTATGCATTAATAAAAATATCAGTTGAATTATTGCTTAAGCAGTTTTTATCTTCTTGTGGGTTCCCTTGATTATTTTGTAATTCGACTCTTCCTTACAAGCTCCTAGAAGTTAACCTTTTAAATTGGAGTGGTATAGTTATGCTACCTCAGATTAAGTTAAGTTGCGCTCTTGATTTATTAATCCTTGTTATTAGCCCATTCTCCTTGCCTTCCTTGTTGCTTGGAAGATGATAGGGTTAGTATAATATCTTGTTGCTGCTTTAAACGTTGTTGAGGTATGATTGAATGTTGTGATTAGAATTCTCGTGCGCAGTGAATTTATGATGTAATGAATGATTGTTTAGATGGTATAATTCTTGTGTGAAATGAAATTAATGTGACTGATGATTGTGTTTATGTGATTAAAATATTGCGGTATAAATATATCTGATAATTTCTCTTGCGCCTTAGATTTAATGTGATGTATGATGATTACGTGATTAGTTAGAATACTTGTGCTTCATGAATTAGATGTGATGTATGATGATAAGTTGATGATGACCCTTACGCTTAAATAAGTAATGTTTAGGTTGTTGGATTGATCTACTTGATTATGGTTTGATTTTGTTAGTGGGTTGTAGAAACCTCCTTGTTCCTCAGAACAGTCGCCAGCCTTGAGGCCTTAAATGGTTAAAATCAATTGGAACCTGGACTTGAGCCTTGCTTATGTCTCCTAGAGGTCCTAACCTTTTACGGTAGGTTGGGCGGGTTGTATGTTATGTCATTATTATGATTATATTTATGTTCCTTAAGTTATCGTTATGATATCTCATGTTATCTTGATGTTATCTGATGATTTCCCTTATGAAATGAGTTGAGCAGTTTATGATTCATATTGTTATGCATCATTACTAATTGTATGAATGCAATGATTATGGGCTGTTATTTTTTTGTTAATGCGTCGATATGTGTGTCGTTATTCATGGTGATGATGTGTCGTATGTGTGTCGTGATTGATTGTTAATGTGATAATATTGTTTTGTTAATATATTAGGTGATGTGTTGATGATGTTTCTATTATTTGTGATGTTTTAAATTTCCTAACGCGAAAAAAAAATAAAAATACATGTTGTACGTCGCTTTTGTTGTCGTAACGACGAGATCATTACACACTTACATGCCTTACACCTGAATATAGTCAGTCGTCCCGGGGATTGTCCCTGGAACTATTAAATAGATCCATTATCATGGAGGCATTCTCGGTTCCCTCTCTCCACCAGATCGAATGTCACCCCTACTCTATGTAAAAGAGAAGCACAATTCACACATAGGATGGAGTGAACCTTCTGTGGAGCTTTCAAACCAAATTTTATTGGCCTGTGTTGTGCTTTAACTGCAACTAATTCACTATGTTTGCGCTATCCATGTTCCCTTTGTGTTTGGAATGATAGAAATCCATCTCGTTCAGAATCCCTGTCAATCACATTCTGATCCATAAGATTGTTCAGTCTTCCCCCAACAATCTGAACTTCCACTTGCTTCCAGTGAATATCAAAAGTAAGTTAAAAGAATAATCTATAAGTTAAAAGATCAATGAAAATTTTGTGTTAAGAACAAAATGAAAATTTTCAAAAAATGGCTTGATGTGTTTTTAATTTCAAATTGTTTGTATCTTGTATTTGTTTTCTTTCTTACTATTGGAGATCTATTTCCGGTGATGGAAACTCCACTTCTAATAGACATATCAATGACTCTGTAACTGGAACATGGATGAGGAGGGACAATATCATTGACATTTCCTCCCCTTACTTTAAGTGGAAACCAACCTTTGATGATTGAAACATAATTTCCACGTTGTTGTTTGAGAAATTGCAAACTCAAAAAAATGATGGAAAAATTTAGAGCACTATGTCACATTGAATTCTGGCATGAATTCCTACCATAAAAAATAAAAAATGCCCATATACAAGTTTATCATCTTTGGGTGATGAGTTCATCAAATTCAGAATCATCGTTCCCATTTTAACTTAATAATTGTTTCACCTTATCTTGAGGGATACGGTCCTTGAGATTATTTATAACTGAAACAAACTCAGTGGGTTCTAGATAAGTCCTCTCATTTTGACCATTCTCTATAAACTCGACTGTTTTAATTCTAAATCTACTCATGGGAGATCCATAATTAGTGTCGTCATGCCTATGGTCGACCTTTTGTTTCTTGTTCTCCACATTTTCATTACTTTCTGAGACCCCCTGAACTCTTTCAAGATCCTACAAAACCCAAACAAGAAATACAAACACTGAATTCCTTCAACAAATTAAAAAATGAATTCCTTCCCTTATACATAATCATTCTTTCCCTTTGCATATACACAAATGAATCCCTTCTCAGGATTCAATACAAATTCATTCCCATGCCTAGTTGCCTATATTGTGAATACATAAAAAAAGTGGGGGGGAGGGTGAGAAACGTTTCCTGCAATGGTAAAGGTTTAAGAAGGAAGCAATTTCCACTCCCGTCTAGTTTTATTTCGAAAAGGATGCAACTGAGGACACCTTCATGGTGCATATTAAGTCTTAAGGGCATGGCTTTAGAAAAGTGTCTATCAACGTGTTTAGGATCACCTTCTATGTGTTTTGGAAGTGTGTCTTCTAATTTTCAAAGTTTACAAAGGGGGAGGTCGTTCTCAAACTGTTTTGAATCATTGTGAAACTTATCATGTGACCAATATGTTGGCAAACAAATCACCCAAAGATCATTTTAGTGGTTTATTGTTTTCATCAAATATAATGAATCTACGCTCTTGATATAGTATATTGTTTTAGAATATCAAAACATTGGATGTATATATAGTATGTCTTATGAATAAATATTGTTCAAATGTTTTCAATGTCATGCTAAAGGTCATTTGCATGAAGATTTCTCTTAGAATAAACTTAAACATGAGGATGCAAGAAATAAGGTTGAAAGGTTTTTACATAGCTAAAACAAATATCAAAACAATATAAGAAGTATCAAAGGTTTTGAAACACATAGATATAAAACCCAAAACACCAACGCTATCAATCATTGACTTTAATGAATTCTTTGAATTTTTCAGATACTTCAAATTATATAAATGCATTTGTTACATATTTTATTCATCTCTAAAGTGGCATATCCATTTGATATTCATTACCTAGTTTCAATTTCACCAATGGAAAAGGTAGTTTACTACCCAATATACTCACCAGTAGTCCTTCCAAATGCTCATTTACCAAAGCCAGTTATTTATCCATTCGGTACCAGAGCC
>CBVK0101509938.1:0-15939 GCA_900067695.1 Picea abies
ATTAGGGTTGATGACCCCTATTCTTGTGGTTTACCCCATAATTTATGGACAAGTCACCTTAGTGACAGTTTGTATAAATCAGAGATCATAAGATGTCATTTGGGCATAACTCTCCCTCTTATGAGAAGTACTGGTTTGAAATTTTCGCTACACTTGAAGTATTTTTCCTCTTGTGATATGGAATAATGCTTTTTGGTTATGGTGTGATGATGATGATGATGCACTATCTCTAGGAGGTCATTCTCTTACTTTTGTGGAGGTTTACTTTGGCATGTTAATGCTTTTTCTTGAATGGTATGGTCTCTTTACTTTGTTATTATCATTTACAATTCAATATAAGGTTGTTTTGGCCAAGGCTAGATAGGGAGCATAAGGATATACACCCATATCCTAGTTTCCACCATAATTGATAAGATTTTAAAGTTATTTTGCGAGGGCTTAGTTGAGGAAGTAAGAGGATTTACACCCCTCATCTTCAAACCATAGCTAGGCTACTTTCCTTGGGAAGTAAGAGGATTTACACCCCCAAGAATTTAGTAACCCTAGATATTTATTTTTGACCCCATTAACCCATAACTATAGGCACTAGTCTTGCATTGGAGAAACAAATTATTGCATTGGGAAACATGATTTTTGGTCATTTTTACATCTTCCAAAGTGGATTGTATTCCTTATGCCTTGGGCACCTCACAACCACTAGGGTGTCCCCATCAAGGGGCTACTTCTTGATTCTGTTATAAAATTTAATCTTCATCCATTAGGGCTGAAGAAACCCTAACTCATTTGCTTGGATAACTCTCTTATCAACCATTGGATTTTGCTCAAAGTTTGCACACTTATTCTTCTTGGTCTAATGAACTTTTTGGAAAATTTTGAGGAATTTTCATTGGATGATTTTATTTCTGTAATAAATTGAATGTTACATCCATAAGGCTGATATAATTATCTGTAGACAAGTGTTTACAACAAACTTATCTTTTTATGCTAGAATATAGGTTTTTCATCTTGAGTTTAGCTAGTCATTAACTAGTCTTTCTTTTTTATCTTCTACTTGATCTCTAGAATTTATTGAGCATCCCATAGTACCATATTATTGCTGATATATATTTTTAGCTACTGCTGCAAATTAGGGACATCAAGCTCAACTTGCTGATCCAACTAACATACAACATTGCAAAATAGTTTTTCTTGTGTATCGGGAAGGTATTTCACTATTTATAGGTTACTCAACATACTTGGCAACCCTTGGACCTTCCCAAGAATTCATTCCACAAATTTCACTCCACTTAGAATTGACCTCTAGGGGCTCCACTTCCATCTCTATCCATCTCCATCTCATTCCCCTTAGGGTCACCGGGATTGCCTCCCTAGAGTGACCTAGTCACCCTTGAAGTGCAGGACCTACATCAAGGTGACATGCGGTGTAAGATTCTAATGTTGTAGCATGTTGGCATAGGGGCAGACCCAGGGTTCAACTCTACAACAATGCACCAACAAAACCCTAACTACTGACCCTTTCAGCAACACTTGCGAAGCAGATGAAGTCTCACCCTAGGTAGAGGCAGGGGTGGTTGTAGGACTCAGATGTCTGTAACCTTAGCTGGGACACAGATCTGTGATTCTAACACTTAACAAAGCACTCAACAGTTAACATTCACCAATATCTAGTCTCAGTTACAGCGTAGTTAAACCCTAATTGTAGAGCATCGCTGTATTCAACCAGATCTAGCATCTGGTAGCACTTAGCAGTACAAAATAGATAAGATCTAGCAGATTCAAGCACTAAGCACATGTATATAAGTCAGATCCAACATCCATCCATAATATGAAGCACTAAGCATCAAAAAATCATTCATAAATATAAAGCACTAAGAAAATAAACACATAAACACATCAATACATCGCACAAAGCATATCAACACAACATGTACGTGGTTCACCCCCACCCTGGGGCTACATCCACCAATTATTTGTCTTGTTTATTATCTTCTTCAATGAGTTGCATGCACAGAGCCTCAAAAACCCTACTCCATAGAGGACAAGGGATCTGCACAACTCACTAGATCCTCCTTCCCCGAGTAGATCTAAGCACACAACCTTCCACAGTTTCTTACAATGACTTGCACTTAGCTTTGCAAGTCTCACATACTATGAGCCAAAGAACTTACAACTCTTGATCACATAGATCCAAGTCTAACACTTAGCCATTCGTATCTCCATATCCTCACTACATCACCTAACATCTATTTATACATACAAAATAGGCCTAAACATGGGTAAACCCATGGGCCGACATTCCCATACTCGTTACATAATCTCAAATCCCAAAAAGGGCCCTAAAAGGGGTCAAGATCCCACGATCTCTGCTTATTCTTGCACTATGTCTTCAATAGCTTGTCATAGTCCCAAAATCAGTCAAACATGACCAAGAATCCTCAAAATTTGGTCAAAGGCCAACATGCCCCCAAAACTCACCTGTGACTTGTCTCGAGTCACTCTGATCTGACTAGTTCTACTTCAAAATCATTGAGCTTGGTTTGAGCTGCTTCGACTTACTGCTGTGCCACAACCTCTTGTTTAGTGAACTCTTGTATGAATGCTTTGTTAACAGGTCCCTTTAGGCATTGTTTAGCTGTAGTGACAACTTGCTCTAGTTCCGCTCCTCAGCCTTCGATCTCTGTGAACAATTGGTTAGCCTTATTACGTACAGGTTGGAGCTTCTGATTCAGTTCCATGACTTTTCTTTGGATAGTGTGGACCTGATGTTGGGCAGTGTGCTACTTCTAGGATCACTTCAATCTTTCCACAACTGACAGGGGCTTCAACTGTGCCTGTATCATTTCAGCTTGATACTTCACCTCTTGGAGTTGCGACTCCAGTGCCTTCAGTTATGGATTATTGGTGAGTTTCTCATAGGTTTGGGCATTGCGATCAATGAGTTTCTTACATTCCATAGCAAGGGCCTTTATTCTCTCAACTGCGCTTCGAGCAATTGCTTCTCTTTGGTCCCTCACATCCTGCGGGGTGCTGGGCACCGTGTGGAGCTCTAATTCTACTATTCGTTGCTGTAGCTACTGGATAGCTTCTGCGAGCTGCTCTATTTGATGCATGACTCAGTCTTCTTCTTGTATTTCTAATCTTGTCACAGAGTGAAGGGATCTGTTGACTGCTTCTTTCACTTCAAGTTTCTCTACGAGCAATTGTTCTTTCTCTTATTGCATTTGTGCTTTCTCTTCTTCAAACTTTTCCTTGAGAGCAACCTTCTCCTATTCTGCAACTCTGCGTTGTTCTACGAGTATGCCTTGCACTTGCTTCAAGGCCTGGGTGGATTTTTTTGTTTCTTCTTGAGCACGATGAAGGCAAGATTTGACCGCATCAGCTAGTCAGTGGAGTTGGGCTGGTTCATCTCCCAACTTTGGTTTTCCTGATGGAAGGGGCACAATGGAGAATACACAACTGGACTGAAGGGCTTTCTGTACCCCTATAAGTTTGACCTCAATTCTATCATACATTTCCTCTTTCTTGGCTTCTTGTTTCTCCACAATTTCCAACAAAGCATCATTGAGAGCTGCGATGATGAAGTCAAAATCATCGGCAGTAAGCACAGACTTCATCTTGGTAACAGTGGCTTTCGATTTCTTCTGGGAAGAAGGTTTCGGGGGAGAAACCTTCCTCTTATTCAGGGGATCAACCTTGTCTCTGGGTGGTGTTACTTCACCTAGATTCTGTTCAACTCATTTTCCATTTAGTTCTTCTACTTCGTCATCACCCCCTTGGTCAGGTGATACTGAAGCAGTCTTTCCTGAGGCACTGCTTAAATCTTGGACCTCTTCGGTCTTCTGCATTCAGTTGGGTTCGAGTGTAGCATGTTCTTTATGCATGGTCTCTGGGCTATTAGGGTCATACATCTCTGTAGGGTCTGCGGGAATAAGGAGGTTTGTGGACCAGTCCTTAGTGATCTCCTTAAGTTCTTCTTCCATGAGTTTGTAGTACGACTGAAGCTGCTCCTTATGTTCATCAACTCACGCTGTTATGTAGATGAAGTGCCAATCTGTGCATAACTTCATCAGGGGTTGGAACCTTTGTAGGGTGTTTAGAGTCATGCGAGGTTCAAATTTGATGGATCGCTTCAGCTGCAGGTAATAGGTGTGAAAAAAAAATGTTCGACTACCACTGTTTGTTCATATCAATCGAGTACCAAAGGCTAGTGAACTTTGTAGCAAGCGGCTCGAAAAGTTCAATATTCAGGAAGTTCACACCTTCCATCATCTCCCATGCAACAAAGGTGATGAGGATCAAGAACTAGCTAAAGTGAAAATCGTAGCCCTGATCCCGTGCTTCACGACAATCTATTTCTAGCTGATTAACTAGGTACTTCACCTAGTTCATCTGCAGGCCTTCCACGCACTTCCCTATGAGGTCAACGAAAAAGCCTGTGACCTGCGTAGTTCTGTTTTTTCTTACTAACTTTCTGTCTATTAGTTGGCAGGCCAAGCACACTATTCCATTCTGGATGGAGGCTACCTTGTAGCCTCGTGTTCCTTTTTAGACATCGCCATATGTATCCTTGATCTTCTGTGCTAACACACGATCTGTGGCTTTTCTTGGATAGAACTCCTGTGGGTTGGGTCCTTGCATACTTAACCTCGTGATCCTATGGATCAATGTTTGATCGACTATAATACGATGGTCTAGCCATAAGTAATCTCCATAGTAACATGAAAGTAATAGCTTGACATAGGCGTTCACTTCCTAGTGCCTTCCGAAGTGTGGGTTTTTCATTACATTTAGTAGGGTGGATTACGCATGGTTCATCATCCGTGGTTGGGGGATTATCTTTGAGTTCTTCCCCTTCATCCTGGTCAAGTATTTATATGGGGTGAGCATAATGTAGTTCTTGCGATCTTCGAGGTTGAAGTCACTGAACTTCAACGCTTTGATCTTGTCCTCTTGTGCTCTCAATGCGTGTATCCCCTTCGAGAGTTATGCAATAATCATGGAGTACTTAAATATCTTGGCATGCTATCTTGACTCACCGCGTCGGCCAGAGGCATGATGTAATCAGGAAATATGGACGAGATCAGCTTCGCATTGGCTAGGTCATCTCTGTGTTTGGAAATATGGACGAGATCAGCTTCGCATTGGCTAGGTCATCTCTGTGTTTGGTTCTCTTTTTCGCTGATCGTCGGGATGATCTGGCTCTGCGAGTAGTTGACAGAGAGGCCTACACTCCTCTCGTTGATGACGCTTGAATACTTGCAGACATTTCTCTTTCAGACATTACTCTTTTAGTCATTAGGTCAATGAGAACTTCTTCGACAATTTTCTCTGCAATGCTAAGCTCGCCCGACATGCACGCTCATGGTTGAATATCTCAAGTTCGAAGAGTAATTGCTTAATGCAATAGCACAATGATCACTGTGTGAAATCAACTTGTCCACAGACTCAGATTCACAGTTAGAAAAAGTGTTCTTGTTGCGTGGCGCGATAGGATAAATAGATAGCTTGGCAACATATCTCTTGCAATGGTTGAGAAGCCTTCATTAACTCAGTTCTTTCCGTTATAGCATGGTCCCAACGGTCTGATGGAAAAATTTCCGATCATAAATTCTTTCTACCCATTCAGGCCATCGGTCGAATGGTTATACTGTCCCCAATGGTTATATTGCTTCACCATGGAAAAGTGCCATGTGACATTGTTCTGATATCTCGACGAAGTTCCAATTTTGCAAATTTTCCTTCTGCAAAGTTCCCTCTGGAACCTTCTGTAACTTTTTGATTTTAGCTCTCTTCTTACTTAGTTTTCTAGCCTTCTTTCCAGTGAGCTTCGTCTCCAAATTCCTTTTTCCATTCTGATTCTTACCTTCTTTTGAAAGAGTAACTTTGCGCCGGTGAGATTATTTCCTAGAAATCAGGGATAATACTTCATCTATATTTGGAATAGGTACTTCAGTCTTTTGCGGGTCTTGCAGTGTTCTTCCTACTTCAACATACAAGTCTCTGGTCTTAAATAGATTTGCTTGGTTCTCCTGTTCTTCAATCAAGTTTGTGATCCTCCTAGTCATGAAATATTTCAACTCTTGCTTCTTCCGCTCTAAGATTTCTTCTTCTTTCCTTCTAGCTTGATCTCCTTCAATCCAAGGTTTTCCTAGTAACATATCAAATGGATCGATGTTCTCAGTAAATTTAACAACTTAAAATTCTTCCTCTGTCAAAGTTCCATTGTCACTCATAGATATCTAGGTAAGTCTTCTGTATAGGTTTATCAGTTTTCCTCTGAATAATCATATTCCTCCCATTGAATGAATCATAACAAGATTTCCTAGAATTTCCCAAGTTCTTTTTTTCATGATATTCACCCGTGTTTCCTCAAACAGAACACAGTCAATGTCAAAGTCTCTTATTCTTACTTCAATGCATTCTTTTTCTTTGAAGATCTCTGATAAGATGATATGTGGGTGGTCATTCAAGGTTTCTTTCATCTGTACCAATACTTTTTCTGATTCTTTCTGGGGTTCTCTCATAATCTCAGTTGCTTGACCTTTCTCATGGTCTTCTTGTCTCATATTCATCCTTTCAACCTTAGAAATCATTTTAGGGCAATCCAAAACTTCATGGTCCATAGCTTTGCAACATAGGAAACTAGGTCTTCTTCTAGGGCATTCCTTAGCCAAATGTCTTGGTTTTTTGCAACTGTAACAAAAGGTTAATCCTCTCTTTCTCTTAAATGATGCCCAACCTTTCCTGTACTATGCACTAGGGTCATGGTAGCTAACCTACAAAAAATTCTTTCTAGGATCCTGCATCCATTTGTTAGTCCAAACATTCTCTCTATGCATAGGTATAACATATATTTCATTATTCTTATCAAATCTACTCATATCAAATTTTCTTTCATCTATCAGTGCCCTAGTTTTCAAGCTAGGACAAATCTTATCAAACATACCTAGATCCATACTTGAGAAACAAAAAATTCCACTAATCTTATCTTCAACAGAGCACAAAGATTCCTAATCTAAAACTTTTCACTATTCTTACCTTTATCAGAGCACAAAGCATTCAGATCTTACCTCTTTTCTTCAGATCATACTTCTTTTCTTAGCACAGAGCTACATTCTCTCTATGCATAGGTATAACATATATTTCATTATTCTTATCAAATCTACTCATATCAAATTTTCTTTCATCTATCAGTGCCCTAGTTTTCAAGCTAGGACAAATCTTATCAAACATACCTAGATCCATACTTGAGAAACAAAAAATTCCACTAATCTTATCTTCAACAGAGCACAAAGATTCCTAATCTAAAACTTTTCACTATTCTTACCTTTATCAGAGCACAAAGCATTCAGATCTTACCTCTTTTCTTCAGATCATACTTCTTTTCTTAGCACAGAGCTTCACAAATCGAGTAGAATACTTCACACTAGAGCGACAGATCTACGCACAGAACTTTCACAATTTCAGGTCCAATCTTTGCACAAAGCTTCTTTTTCCTCAGTTCCTAGCAATCACAGTTTCAGGTCCGATCTTTGCACAAAGCTTCTTTTTCCTCAGTTCCCAGAAATCATAGTTTCAGTTCCTGACAACAGAACCATTTGTTGGCATAGGGGAAGACCCAGGGTTCAAAGATACAATAATGCACCAAAAAAACCCTAACTACTGACCCTTTCAGCAACACCTGTGAAGCAGATGAAGTCTCACCCTAGGTAGAGGCAGGGGTGGTTGTAGGACTCAAATGTCTGCAACCTTAGCTGGGACATAGATATGTGATTATAACACTTAACATAGCACTCAACAATTAACATTCACCAATATCTAGTCTCATTTACAGCGTAGTTAAACCCTAATTATAAAGCATCGTAATATTCAACCAGATCTAGCATCTAACATCACTTAACAGTACAAAATAGATCAGATCTAGCAGATTCAAGCACTAATCACATGTATATAAGTCATATCTAACATCCATCCATAATATGAAGCACTAAGCATCAACAAATCATTCATCAATATAAAGCACTAAGCAAATAAACACATAAACACATCAATACATTGCACAAAGCATAAAAACACATCATGTATGTGGTTCACCCCCACCCTGGCGCTACGTCCACCAATTCTTTGTCTTCTTTATTGGATTCTTCAATCAGTTACATGCACAGAGCCTCAAAAATCCTACTCTGCAGAGGACAGGGGATCTGCATAGCTCGCTAGATCCTCCTTCCCTGAGTATATCTAATCACATAACCTTCCACAGTCTCTTACAATGACTTTCACTTAGCTTTGCAAGTCTCACATAGTATGCACCAAATCACTTACAACTCTTGATCAGACAGATCCAACTCTAGCACTTAGCCATTCGTATCTCTATATCTTCACTACATCACTTAACAACTATTTATACATACAAAATAGGCCTAAACATGGGTAAACCCATGGGACGACATTCCCATACCCGTTACATAATCCCAAATCCCAAAAAGGGCCCTAAAAGGGGCTGAGATCTCGTGATCTTTGCTTTGTCTTGCGCTCCACCTTCGATAGCATGTCGAAGTCCCAAAATCGGTCAAACATGACTAAGAATCCTCAAAACTTGGTCAAGGTCCAACATAGCACTTAATTTTTTGTTTGGTTCAGGATTTTCCCAACCTAAAACTTGCGCTATAACAAGCATAATGTTTCCTGGAAAAGAAGAATCATGGACCAAGAAACTAATAAAAAATATACAACACTATCATTAGTTACAAATTGTATGAGGAGTTTGGTTAAGGTGTTAGTGCAACTATCGACTGGGTGTTGGAATATGTAACTCCCACTTGTCTTTGGTGTGATTATATTTAATTATAGAGTTTATTGGTCATTACTAGGTAGAGTTCTAGTCTCTATGAGGAGTTTATTCCTAGTTTTTAGGAGGTTGTTGAGGCCTAGTTGGTTTGAGATATTCTCTCCAACTAGTTAGCTTCCTAGTTTTTTGTGAGGTTGAGATATTTGCTCAACCAAGTTGATCGCGAAATCAAGGTAGTTATTCTATGTATAGACAATCTTCATGTATTTATTTTTACTCTATTTCTTTGTTCAATGAAGTGCTCATGCACAATACTAGTGTGTAAGAATACTACCTACTCTCCCTCTCCAATTTCCCAAGATGGTATCAAAGAAATATTGGTCTTGACTCCCTCATAGAAGGGACCAAGTAAATGGAAGGGAAATGGAAACCTAGTTAGGGGAGAGTAGATTGTTTTGAGATTGAGTTACTACTATATGTTTGCAGGTGTTTGTAGTAGATAGTTTGTCCGTCAGAAATGTGAAATAGTTGAGTTGAGCCATCCACTATGTGATGGAGTCATCTTCAAAGTGAGAGGAGGAGTCTATTTACTAAGGCACAACCACCTTGTTTCCATGATGGGACAAGAAATATTGGCACAATGTTGTGTCCATCATATTTTGGAGCTGGGAGTGACAGGAAAACTCTCAAAACCAAAGTTTTCGAACAAAGATATCTCACAATCAAAACATATATGTGAATAAATGGCACCATTGATTGGCAATATTAATTTTGGTGGAATATGTGAAGAGATGGCACCTTGAAATATGCACTAGGTAGAGGAGATTGAGGATGCTATTGCTACCATGAAATATTTGAGTTTGTTTTTTCATCAGAGACAAACTAGGGAAGTGCAGAAAAAGATAAAATTTATTTGCAGGGTTGTATTGAGCTGTGTGAGAAGTATTTTTAAGCATGGATGTGTTAATGTCTCCCTCCCAAAAAGTGTATGGCAGTCAAATATCTTGAAAGAAAGATTTTATTAATGAAGGAGAATGGGAGAATAATTTACGGTGATGGCGTTGCAATGGTGATTCCCATGGAGAAGATTTGAAGGACCTAGTCAAATATACCACGATGGAAGCAGATGAAAATTTATTGAGAGAAGATCGAGTCACTTGCGAGGAAGCTGCCAACGTACTTGGCATGTTTAAATTAGATGTTGACGGGAATAATTCAAAGGATTTGTGGGGAAATTAAATAAATACAAATTGTGTTTCCATATCCATTGTCACCATTGAAATTTTATCTATAGATAAGAGTGAATCCCATGTGCACGTAGATTCAACTATGTATATTGGGGAGGATGCAGGAGATGTGACAAACTAAACGTTTACAGTTGATGGATTGGAACTTCCTGGAACGTCATCAAGGTTAGGAAGTCCATCAATCCTGACAAAATGAGAAGCAAAGAAGATAGTATAGAGAATAAATAATTTGGGAACAAGAAAGTGTAGAGTGTAGAGCACCGAGTATATTGAGTATATCCATTAAGGGAAAAGAGGTGAGCTAAAATAGGCTCAATAAAATCAAGAAGATCAAGAAATCCTAAATAAATCGTATAGCTGGCCATGACAACTGGAAGTGTATAGTCACACACTGTTGAGGTTACTGATACATTTAACACTCCCTCTTAAACTCAACAGTTACAAACATCACCTAAGTGTTGCGAAATAAAAATGGATTTACCAAACAAAAAGAATTTAGAAATGAAAATTCTTACTGGTCTATGTCTGAGCTGGGCTTACAATACGTAACAACAAAACTAGACTTTAGCTTTTCACTTGAGCTGGTTTTTTTTTTCTTCTTCTTCCAAACTCTGTATTATTCTAATCTGGTCATTTTTTTCATTTTGGCATTGATATTGAAGGATTTGTGCTTTTTCCTTTTGTCTTTGTGCTATAACTTCATATTCATAATTTGATCACGTTGCTTATGCCTATGTATTTCATCTTCTTTTGGAACACATTTTTCTTTGATAGTGGGCTGATTCCACCACTGCAAACTATCATCAATGCCCTTCATAGCTTGGGCTACACAGTCAACAGACTGTTTCCACATTAACAGAAACCATATTGGTTCTCTTCTTTCTGTTCTTCCTGAGAGCACTTACCATCGTCATCATCATCATAGATTGATTGTTCAATCCATTTCAAATCTGCATCAACATTATCTTCTTCTTCAGCTGCTTCATTGACAGTCATAAGTGTACTGGTTTGAATGCTTCTATCATCAAACCTTCTTTCAAGCATTGCTTCTGCAGTCACCAAATCATCTACTTGGTTCTGAATGCCAAGTAGGCTTCCTCCTCCAAACATCAGTTTATCAATTTTCTTCTTCTCTTCCATTATTGGAAGGTACTCATCATAAGATGTATTATCATCATCAAATTCAATTTCAAGATTTCTTACCTCTGTGTCAAAGAGGCCAATTTATGCACAATGTTCATCAAAGATAATTGATGTTGATCCTTTGTTGTCTTCAACAAACACTACTCGAATCATTTCATCGATGCAGGTTGCTGTACTGATAGGTTCACCATCACTTTCTGCAATTTTCGCATTCTCTGCTTTACACACAAATGCACCTTCTTTCTCTTCCTCTGGTTGCTCTTCTTCACACACAGATGATCCTTCATTTTGTTCCTCTGGTAGCTCCGCTTCAGACACAGATGCTCCTTCATTCTTTTATTTTGGTAGCTCTTCTTCAGACACAAATGCTTCTTCATTCTGTTCCTCTGGTAGCTTTGCTTCAGACACAGATGCTCCTTCTAGAGTGGCAACATTCAAAAAATTGTTACTCCCTCTTTCACTATACTCTGTTTCTAGAATACTCCAAACTTATTTCAAAGATGTCATTGCTGCAACCTTGTGCAACATAATATCATTCAAGGCTTGTTCGATGATCTGCAATGATAATGCATCCCTTTCCCGATCAAGTAGATTATGATAACAATCTACAAAACATAGATAACTATTCATTCTAACAGACCAAATTTCAAAATTCTTACCATTATACTGTGGTGGTAATGGTAGATTCATGCTCATGTTGCTACAAATATCATCAATTTTCCTCTAACCTACTTCTTGTGTGAGCTCCTCAGGTACAACTAGAACCTCTTCATTTATCTTTGCGAAATATTCTGACATTTCTTTGTTGTTCTCTTTCCATATTTGTCTGAGATCTCTTTTGGATTTCTTGAGTCATCTTTGCTGACCCATGACAATGTTTCTTGGCTGTTCATTCACCAATTCGATCACACTTGTGGATCGATTATTCTATCTCGTCACACTGATATCGCTTGATGCAAAAAGATAATGAAATTCAAGCTTGAGCCTGTTTTAAAAATTAGATCTACAAAAAATGTCTTGTTTCATGGTATGGATCTTGCTGGATCTGATTATCCAAGCATAAGATATTTTAGAGAAAGAACTATGAGATAGGTTCTTTATGGACTGTAACCCCTTAATGGTGAAAATGAGCTAACGAGTTGTTTCTCGTGCGTAAATCTAGGTCCGTGAAGTTTTCTTAGTGACTTTGGACTGAAAAACATGGGGTAGACTACTTCTTTAGCTTCGATCTGGCTGGATCTGACTATTCGAGCACGAGATCTATGGATTCAGAGCTCCGAGATCTATTCTTTAGCAACAATAGCAGCTATAGCCCCTCTAATGGTGGAATCGAGCTTTCTAAATCCACTGATCCTTATGAAACTCCACTTGCATGACTAAGCACCAAGCGCGAGCCTCACCTCCATGCGACCACGGGCTGTGACCGCACGCCTACGAAAAAGTCACGTCACGATTTTGTGTGTTGAGACTTTGCAAGTGAGCCAACCCTGACTCCCCGAATCCCAAAATTATGAAATTTTGGAGCTCCCAATGTGACGGTCTTGATTCTTCCATGATCTGATGGCTCGAATCACATCGGGGTTTCATGTATCGTGAGGTTGAAAGACTTTCCACCTCCGTTCTCCCGATCTCGAAATGACGAAAATCTTCTTGGACAATCAACGGTTGTGAACTAATCACGAATTCACGTCTTGAGAATTCTTATGATTTCCCCCTTTGACTTTTCTCTCCTGCGAGTCAACAAAATGCTGATCTCTTGCCATGCGTCCCTTCCAATGGATGGTTCAGATGATGTCGAGATTTTGTGACTTGCGACCTGGAATTCACGACCTCCTTCACAGTCTCGACTTCCAAAATGTCGATATTTCGGAGCACCCCAAATGCGATGGTTCATGCTCCTATGGATCTAATAGCTCAGATCAAATCACAATTTCATGTTTCGTGAGTTCTCACGACTTCAACCTTTGACTCCTTCGAGTCACAAGTCAATGAAACATTGATCTATTGCCACCTTTCCTTTGATGATGGAAGGTTTTGATGATTTCAGAAATATCGACGGGTGTGATCCTTTCATGATTTTTCATAACTCTTACCTTAGGATTTTTCGATTTGTGAATCAGCGAAGTGTTGTTTCAACATTGTATCCAATGGTTCTCAATGATCCACAATCGACAGCGAATATCTTCTTCGAAATTTCAGCATTCGGGAGTTTCGACAACACTGCATCGTTTTCTCTCTGAACCACGAACTAGTGAAGTACTGATCATCTAACACATGTCTCCTTCTTGGATCGATGGACATGATATGTTTCAGACTTCAGAACTTTAGAATACTTGTCTCCTTTTCAACCTTTGCATGAAAATTGCTGAGTACACGAAGTTTCAAAAATCTTTGGTGGTTAAAGCCTGTGCACCTTTTCTTGATCTGATGACTATTGTTGCTCTTGCCTTGATCTGACGGCTGAGACATTTTCTTATTTTATGTGCGTTCCTCATCCTTTTTGATCTTGATTAATGGCTCATATTTCTTCGTAGGTCTGATCTTACGACTACTGAGAATGTCTTTTGGTGTATATGCAAAGACTTCCTTCTGAAGAAGGAATTTTGTGAATCTTTCACGAATTCTTTAAAAGCTCACAAATCTTTATTTGTTTCTTCCTTATGCAACTCTGTTTCCTTGCACTTTGTTGTCTCCAATGATCTTTTGAGCGTATTACGGACTGTGTACTATTCTCCAATATCTGTAAATAATCTTGCATCCAATGCTCTCGTAGACAATGTAAGCTTTGCGCTTCTTAGGATCGGGATGCTCTCCAGACTATGTGAAGAGGCTTACATTTGAAGCTCTGATACCATGAAAAAATGAGAAGCAGAGAAGATAATACAGAGAAGACATAATTTGGGAACAAGAAAGTGTAGAGTGTAGAGCGCCGAGTATATTGAGTATATCCATTAAGGGAAAAGAGCTGAGCTAAAATAGGATCGAGAAAATAGAGAAGATCAAGAAATCCTAACTAACTCGTACAACTAGCCATGACAACTGGCAGTGTAGAATCACACATTGTTGAGGCTGTCTCTTATACACATCGAGTATATTGAGTATATCCATTAAGGGAAAAGAGCTGAGCTAAAATAGGATCGAGAAAATAGAGAAGATCAAGAAATCCTAACTAACTCGTACAACTAGCCATGACAACTGGCAGTGTAGAATCACACATTGTTGAGGTTACTGATACATTTAACAAATCCCGCAACAAATGTAACATTATAAACATTATCTTTGAAGAAGAAAAATTCCTAGGATGTAAACTGGAGTGAAAGAGGAAGAATTTATGTGCAGGCTTGTAACCATGAGTAGAAACACACATAGCATGGTCCGACCATATTGTCTAACCAGATTACAAATATTTCCCATATAGAGCCTTGAAGGACAACAATACCCTTGTCTTTATTATTGATGTATAGAAAGACAATAAGAAGAGAAATGATGCAATGAAGAAGATGCATGAGATTCAAACAAAGAAAGTGAACACTTTAATGAGGTAGATGGGTTGAACAAGGCATATGCGAGGCTGATACCAGATTATGATCACTTGGACGTAGAAATGGACTGTGAGTGGATCATGGTATTGAGAAGGGGAGCAGTAGAAAATATCACTAGGACCATTGTGTTGACTAGAAAATATCCCAAGGAAGTGAAGGACGCTTTTCCTACAATCAGGTTACACAATTTTTTGATTGCATTTTGAATTGTTTTGTTAAACAAGTTGATAGAATGTTTGGAGCTGATAGGAAAAGTTAGATTCCAGTAGATAATCCATAAATGTGATGATCATAAACATTTGATCCTGATACTTTGAAATATTTATTTTAAATTTTCTTGGAGTTTGTCAAGAGTAACATACTAAGACTACTCAACTTAATATGTGATTCATTGTTAGAATTGAGTAATCTAACAATTTCAAGATGAAGTTTGGAAAATCCAAAGTGAATGTTTTGGAATTAATAGAACTTAAATTGAGCATATCTAACTCAATATGAATGTAGTGGTTTTCTTAGAATTAGCTACTCTAACAAAATGCAGGTGAATCTTGTTATCACTAGAAGTCACACCTAGACTGTTGTAGGTGTAAGCTTAATACCCATCAGAATGTAAAAGATAAATGTTTGTAAAAGGTAGAAAATGGATAAAAAAATCAGTTAAAGATGTCAATCATAGATAACTCCATGCAATATACACCAACAAACAAGGCATTGAATAACTTTAGATTAGGTTTTAAGAGATAAAGTGATAGATGGAAGACTTGACAAGGAAGGTGTAATATGTATATCATTTACATTAGGTAACACTAACACACATATGAAGAAAATTCTCTGAAATAATAACCTCTTACAATCAAAGAGAAAATACTCTAATACACTTGCATACAATATCACAATAAATCCTTTATTGCAATAAAGAGACAATCATCCAGATGAATCATTCAACACAAACTGATATCAAAGTAAGTGTAATACCTGTTACCCATGATTTTGGTCGTCATGATGATGTATTGATGATGGTGTACTCAGGCTCTTCATAAGAACTTTTTCCTGGGAAAATTTACTTTCATCTCTTCCTAGAAAACTCATTTTTGAAGAAGGTTAGTAGGCTGCTAGTGCATTTGGGTGCGAGAATGACCCATTCTCGCAGGCTGCTTTAAGCCAGGGTGTGAACTTCTCGCACTGTGTTGAATAGTTAGGGTGCGAACTCTTCCTAAAG
>CBVK0101509989.1:0-18762 GCA_900067695.1 Picea abies
CCCTGGTTTTTAATTTTATTGTTAATTAAATTTAAATTGAATAATTAAGGGGATGAATTGTGATCCTTTTTACCCAAATTTAAATATTACTTGTAACATATTTACTCTTCCAAACCTTTTGATGGATTTAAGCTCATCCTAAAAATGCAATAAAAAAATCATAAGTAAAACACAATAAATTATAGTGTATAATTTCAAAAGAAGGGGTGATTTTTTCATTTTTTCTCATCACTTATTGATATGATATATCTTTCTAAAACATGAAATCAATCACTACTTGATGAAAACTTGAATATTTTGCTTTCTCTAACCTCCACTTGAATTTTTGTTATGAGCATTTTAGATCCTCCTCGATTTATGATTGTCATGTCATTTAATGTTCATACTAAATGGGTTCGGCTCTCACATTTTTTGAATGACATTTTCTTTGTTCTTTTTTCTCTTAACTCTTGGTTTTGCAAAAACAAAAGCAATTAATCATGATATGTGAGTGTAACTTGTAATGGAATTGTCAAATTATTATTGACAAGTTATTGTAATATTAAATGAAAATACATGACTCAAAGACAATTTTAAAAAGCAAACAACATGCATTGAGCAAACTTGAACCACTAATCCTCTCTTTTTCTTCACATTCACATATTTTGTCTCTCTCAAAATATCTAACATGTTAATTCATAATTATTATGTTGTTGTATTTCTATTTATGTGTCTCTCTAACATGGACATATCTTATTTTCACATCTTTTCACATGTCTTCATCACCAATAATGTCATGCCATGTGAACTTTTATTTTTTTAACTTTGTAATGTCTTCATCACCAATAGTGTCATGCCATGTGAACTTTTTTTTATTGCAAATCTTCATTTAGTGTAGAATCCCATGGCATATCCATATTCTTATCATATAATTTTTATTTGTATAGTATCCCTCTTCTCACTATCCACTTCTAATCCATTTGTCATGTAAACATTTTTTTTTTGGTTTAATAGTTTATATATATTTTAATTTCGATTAAAAAATTATAATGAATAAGTGACATTTAAAAAGTTATTTATCATAATTTAATTTAATGCAAATTAATTTGAATTATTTTTAATAAATATTTTTAATGTAAATAAAAATATTTATCTTCAATAATTTATCTTTTGAAAAGTTTTCATCCACATAAACAAGTTATATATGAGGTGTTACCTATTCAAATTAATTATAATACTAAAAATATTATATGAAATTTTACCTTATGAAATTAATTATGATACGTTTCTTAAGTTTATTGGAAGCATATTGAAAATAAATCTCTTAAAATAAATTTACTAACATACACACCTACTTAGGGGTAATAGGTGTAAGGGGTAATTTTCAAAATTTGCATGGGGATTAGGAATCACCACCAATAATCAAGCAAAGGCTTAATTATATATAAAGGATTATAGGCTTTCAAGTATCATGGGGCAAAGAAAAAAGTAGTGAAGGATTGATTCATAATTATTTGGCTCCTTCATCACTCATCATCATCTCATAACTCTCACCTTTCTTGTCTCATATCTCACATTAAGCATGAAGAAAAAGAGCTAGAAGAAATATAATTCTTTCAAGTCCTATGCACTCACAATGACAAGGTAGGCTCTTTGGATAATGATGGAACATGCATGAAAGAGGATTGGATTTAAACAAAAGGGGGTTCCCTTTTCATCACCCCTCCCATGATAAAATGACTCATTTAAACTTTGTCATGAGGTTGATCAAGATAAGTCTTGTGACACAAGTATGCTGGAACATTGAGTTATTTCCCATAACTTTTTTGTTTTCTTGATGCTTCCCTTCCTAGCATTAAGGTTCTTCAATTGTGAGATGGCATGGCCCTGTTATGCATGTGGTTTCTTGGCAATAGAGGCTAGTTTCAAGCTTGGCCTAAGGTTCCCTTTATTTGTGGTGATTTCATTTATGTTCAAGTGCTCACCATTTAGAGGGACATCCATGCTCATGGGAATAGTTGAGTATGGTGTGACCCAACTAATGTGAAGTGCAGTATTAGAAGATGTAAGCATGGAATGGTAGAGGCACACAAGATTGTTGCAAATTTGGACTGCCAATGGAGGCGATGGCATGAGGATTGGAAGGAAAATATGATAATTGAATTTCATGAACAAAATAAATATTTGGTGGAGAATAAAATTTAGTTGAACAAGCTTAAAGAGTTAAAGAAACAAATGTGGGCTTTCATGTAGGTGAAAAGGAGAAAGTTTTTGGAACTGGATCAAAAAGTGGACTTGATATTTTATTTGGTTGGTCAAAACTCTAAATTTTTAAAGCTACCACATGCAATGCTTCATCCCAATTTTGAACTGGCCTCTTATGTGTCTCAAAATCCCAAGGAAACAAGTGTTTGGGTGACATAGGGACTACAACAAATGTCACATGTCATGAGCACAAACTGACATAAGATATACACCAAGGTGTTTATCCACACTCGTTGATCAACGTTTATGTATATTGGTCCATACTTAGTCATTTTTGTGTTTCTTTCATTTTTGTGTTTCTTTTGTATATCCTATACTTAGCCATTTTTCTTAAAAATGCAGGTTGCAGAGGCGGCTACCACCAAGTCTGCAAGTCCAAAAGTACCACACTTAGTCTATTTTTCACCATTTCACAACTTTAACACTTAGTCGTTTCTTTTGTTGTGGGAGTCTTGTTGCAAAAGACTAAGCCATCCTTCACTCTGTAAATACCTATGTCCCGCAACCCGAAAATCCGCAACCCCCAAAAATATCCTTCCCGCTTCCTCATCACTCATAATGTACTTCTTTTCTAAACTTATCCAATTATGTTTAAATGCAAATGAGGGGTCCTCCTCTCATTCCCACTTTCTTTCCACAAACCCGCAACCCTGCATCCCACATTTCTACATCCTCTAAAATGACCTGCATGTTAATCACTTTGTACTCCCATACTTAGACAATTTCACCACACAATATCACCATTGCCAATGACATTAATTTCCCCATCTCCACATCATCCATCACTCGTATGAATTGAATATCATTATTAAGTGGCATGATTTTTGTAAAATCTCTTCCTTATATCTTAAATAAAACCAGGCAATTGGCAACTTCGAACTAAGAGCTACAATATTGAATAATCAAGACAATACATTGTAAATTAAATAAGGAATTAAATCCCCACCATAAAAAGTATGCATGGACAAAAGACCCACCTATTCACACAAAATAACCTTTGTCAAAATATGTCAAGTAAAAGAAAAGAGTTTTACTACAGGGATACTATCAACACCTTGGGACGAGAAGACCACTAGTTTTAGTGGTCAGAATCCTTCAAGTGGTACTCGTATCTTCCACCTAAGGAAAATAAGTTGAAGAAAGTCTAGACCTCCGGTATTGTAGTAGTTAGATTTGTTCCATAAGTAGTTGACTTCAAAAAATTAGTTCTTTGGTATCCTGATAAATTTGATACTCAGAGAATAGTCATCCAAATATGAGGAAAGTCACCATTCTCTTTGGTACCTTCAATTTTCAGAATAATGTTAAGACTGTCAGAACCCACTTCAATATTTAAGAAGTTTGAAGTTGATGACTTTCTAAAGGCCAAAAATAGGGCAATGGAACTCCTAGAAAGCTTTCTTACAAGTCTAACTAGTGATTTTAATTCTACACAAGTCGAGGTATGTTCTTTACAATACCCATACAAAGAATTTGCATGGTTGTTCACTAGGACAATTGGACAAGAGTCCACAACCTTCTTTGTATTGTATATTATATATATTATGTATCATTACATTCATAAAGGTGTTATAGTTGGTTGGCAATGAATCATTTTAAACGAAGCTTCGTTCCAATTCGGAGGTATTAGGAAGACCAAGAAATTTTAAATGACATCTTATGTAGTCTATGTTATAGTTCACTACCACATTTGTTAGAACCTTCCTAGAACTAAGAATATATACTTCAAAAAAGATCCATTTTCATTATGGTATCCAACATTATGGAAGTACAAGTCTCCATACAATTTTTGTAAAGTACAAAATTCCTTATTTTACTCTTTCAAAAAGTTAATTCACAATACCTCCACATCTAGATTGTCACTAGAAGCTACATCATTTTTGTCAAAGAAAGGAATTTTTGAGATAATGGAAGATTTCCATTTTATTATACTTTATGGATTTAAGGGGAAAACCTTTTTGTTTCCATTCGATGTTTTCGACAAACTCTTCACAATTGAAGTGTTAAAGCAATAAAAATATTGGGCACACTTTTTCAATGAAAAGAGGAAAAAGTGATTCATCCCTTTGCCATGGAAAATTGGAGAAATTTATATAATAAACATTTCTTGTTTGGATGAATTCACCACCCAGTTTGACCATTGCAATTTAAAGGAAGTTCAAGCAATTCAGGGATTCGACTCGGTTAGGTACCAAATCTATTATAATAAGAAGAAAAATAGAAATACTAAAGTAAATACTATTGGAACAACAAAATGTAGAGAACCAAAACACCAAAGATCATACCTTATATTTATAGAAAACAATGTTCACTTGCCTCTTCAAGGGGGAAACCTCCAACAGAGAAATGCTCTATTACAATAATCCTCAAGACAAAGATTTTTCATGCCTTATACTCCCATTTATACTAATTCTATCCTCAAAATAATAATCTAGAGGAAGATGTTTCTAGAAGTGGAAGCTTCTATTAAGTCTTCTTACATTAGACATGTTCGCATTATTAACTAGGCCTTATTTATTAATATCGGCATTTATTACATGTTAAATACATTATTCTACCTATGTGATGGGTTAGGGAGGTTATGCCCCTAACATTCCCTCCCCCTTGAAAACAATACTTGTCCTTAAGGCTTGAGATGAGGAAATTGTTGCAGAATAGTAGTCGGCTTCTAGGTGCCATCTTCTAGTTGAGTATCCTTCCATTGAACTAAGACTTCCTTGATGGTGCATGGATGGAGACGATGCTCGTGCTAGTCCAATACTACTTGTGGTTACAACCAAATGGAACCTTCTTCATCCAACTCTGGTAGACTGATCTAGTTCTATCATTTAGTGCCAATCACTTTCTTCAGGAAGGAGACATGAAAAACAAGATGTAGTTTAGAATGAATAGGAAAAGATAACTACTATACCACTAGCCCCACTTATTTGAGAATACTATAAGGACTACAAAATTTGGGGGCGAGTTTATGGCAATTTTGGTCTTTGAGTGAAGTTTTCTTGTACAATTGTAGATGGAGAAACACTTGGCCCCCTTCAAAAAATTGACGCTCGAAATGAACATGATCTACCTGTTGCTTCATGCAGTTATGAGCCATGACCAAATTTTATTTGAGAGTAAGCAGAATGATCATGTGGGTTGTCAAACTACGGTCAACCTCCTAAAACTTGGAGACACCTGACATGTATGGGATAACTGATGGTGGCCTTTGTCCATAGAATGATTCAAAGGGAGTCATGTGAGTGACAGTATGGTAATAGGTTTTGTACCACCATTTGGCAAGGGGTAACCACTGAACCCACTGATTTTTCCTATCTAACACAAAATGTTAGGATTTTACCCTAAGCCCTCTTAGTTGGTTATTAGTTAGCATTATATATTTTCCATGTAATAAATGTCGAAATTAGTTAATAAGGCCTATCAAATAAAGTTGAACAATTTAATGTAAGAAGACCTAATAGAATCTTTTGCTTCTAGAAATATCTTCCTCTAGAATGTTCTTTAGAAGATAGTAGAAGTATTCTAGAAATATCTTCCTCTAGAATGTTCTTTAGAAGATAGTAGAAGTATGAATAAGAGTAGGATGTATGAGAAATATTGTCTTGAGTATTATTTTAAGAGAGCTCTGCTCATTTTGGAGGTTTCCCCCTTGAAGAGGTAAGTGAACAAAGCTTTATTGGTGCTATCAATAATATATTTCTACTCTCTATTGAATGTTCTTGTTATTGTTGGGGTATATTTTCTTTTTGTGTTATCTATATCAGGTTAATCATATTACGAGTGGTATCAGAGCTCTTTCCTGGGCCAGCACGCACCCATTTTTTTATAGAAAATTTTAGGCTAGAGACATGTTTTGGCATCTTTAAATTACAAATATCTATCGTTCAATGCATAAATTTGTATTCGGGGAAGAATGCACATAAAAAATACAAGAGTTTTTTAAGCTCACATTGTTGGACACCCCTGTAACCCACACTGATACCCATTCTAGTCGTAGCACATCAGACAACACATGTACACATACTTTCCCTTCCTCTTACCTCTAGTATATTGGAATACCTCAAGGATAGCTTGAAGCTATCCCTAGATCAACTAATCAGTCGCCTGACTGCTATCACATATGTTGGCCACCCTTGTAACCCCTGTTGGTACCCCTTCAAGTGCTAGCGCATCAGACAACAGTTGTGTACGGATCGGCCTAGATTACCTTAATCCCTCTTTAGATAAACTGATTGGTCGCCTGACTGCTATAGTTCCACTGAGAACAACACTCGGGAAGATACTCTCTAACACCTAGGTAATCGGGTAGTACAACTAAGGGTACAGTTGAGCCTCCTTAGTAGGTTCCTTGAGATATTGGATTGAGTACTACTATTCAGACTT
This sequence comes from Picea abies, assembly GCA_900067695.1. NCBI lineage: Eukaryota > Viridiplantae > Streptophyta > Pinopsida > Pinales > Pinaceae > Picea > Picea abies. Next base: position 6,628 of record CBVK0101509989.1, read on the forward strand.
GTATGTATATCAGAGAGATATAGCATAGGGAAAACCCTTGTTTATAGGAACCCTGAAAAACCCTTATATTTTTGTGCAACCTTGCTTCATGATTTTGGTCTACAATATTACTTCACATTTTTTCTTGATAAGAATTTGGGAATTTTGACACTGTAGTATTATTCAGATCGGAGTATAACTCCACAGGAGTAAAAAAAGAAAAGTATAGTGGTCCCACCAACACTCTTATTTGGGACCTCTATCATTGGATCCCTCTCTTTGTCCTGATTGTAGTGGTACTTATCATTTTTAAGCCTATTTTTTTCGTGGACCCAACCCCCCTTCCTGACACCCTCATTTGGGGTCCCTACCATTGGATTCATCTCTTTGTCATAATCATAGTGGTACATATCACTTTTAATCCTATTTTTTCCTTAGACCCAACCCCCCTTCCTGACACCCTTCTTTTCCACCTAGCTCAATAGACTCCTTATCTTGTGTTGATGGAAGGTGTATAATTATACCTAAGCCACCACAATGGACCCTACCACTCGAGATCATAACCTGGAAGAGTTGGACACTAATGTAACCAACATGTCAGAGGAAATGGGATAGCTAAAGCAAAACCTAGATAAGAGAATGAGTGTCCTTACCTAGTAGTTCCAAGAATTTGTGACACACAACAAGGGTAAGCACCTTGAGTACCACTTTGAGGATACTCATTCTTCTCATTATGAGAATACTCATATTTCCCACTCCCCTTGGGGTTCTCCAAATTCTTGGAATAAGGTTCCCAAAGTTGAGATGCATAAATTTGATGGATCAGACCTGGCCATGTGGGTATCCCAATGGAACACTACTTCTCCCTCAATGTTATTCGGAATGATGAGACCAAAATTCATGTTGGGGTTCTATCCTTGGATCAATAACATTGGAAATGTTGGAAGTGACATAAGAAATTATATCCATGACAACCAAATTGGGCCATGTTCACAAAAGTGGTTTGTGCTCATTTTGATCAGGATTCTCATTTTTTGGGAAGACTCAAAAAGCTAAGACAAACTAGGTAAGTAGCAAAATTCATCACCACATTTGAACAGTTGGCTATTAGAACTGAGGACTTATCCGATTATTTTTATCTTGAATGTTTCCTTAGTGTCTTAAAGGATTCCATTGACGCCCATTTTTTCATCCACCATCCTATTACCTGGTTGCAGGCGTGAAAATTAACATAGGAGGCGAAGACCATTCTTCAGGCCCAACGCATTCATTCATTCATTCCCACCTACCCTCATCCAATGACTACCCTTGCTATGATACATACTTTGAAGGTCTAAAAGGTATCTCTAGCAGAAATGGATGAGCAGTGAAAGAAAGGAATTTTATATTACTGTGATAAAAAGCATTTGCCAGGCCATATATGTCGTGAAAAAAATTTATTCCAGATTAATGGGTCAACTCCCACATCCTTCAAGGATAGAAAGTCAATTGAGGCCCTAGACTCTAAGGAAACACAACCAACTTTCCCTATCCCTGATCCAATGGCACCTCTTATGGAACTGGAGGAACCTGCCATTTTTATCCATGCCCTAGCAGGTATTTCTACTCCACATAGATTAAATATCAAGGGATACATCAAACATAGGTTGGTAGTGGTGTTGAACAATAGTAGTAGAACCCATAATTGTATTCATTGCAGGATCGTTGATGATGTCAATTTCTTTGTTAAACCAGTTTCTGATTTTTGAATTCTCGTAGCTAATGATGGTACAATGAAATATTGGGGCCATCGTGATAATTTCAAACACTAATTGGGTGATTATACCCTGAAAAATTACATGTTTTCCATTGCCATATGTGATTGTTATATTGTCTTGAGCATTGAATGGATTCTCACCTTGGGACCAATTACCATGGATTATCAATAGTTATATATGAGATTCACTCAAAATGATCACTCTTATATCCTCTGAGGCCTACCAGTTGTCTCCCCAGAAATGATTGGTTCTCACTGGATGGAGAAACTCTTGAATAAAGGCCCCCATGGTGTGATTTATAAACTTAATTCCATCTAGGTACAAGAGCAATCATCCAGTAGTACATCCTAATATGCAATTGGTTTTGGAAAAGCACCATAGTGTCTTTGAGACACCCATGGACTTACCCCCTTCACAGGGTGAGCATGATCACAACATCCCTCTCCTTCTAGGTAGTCAACCCCCCAATGTATGCCCTACTGGTATCAATTTTCTCAAAAAACTGAAATTGAAAAAATAATATAGGAATTGTTGGAGGCCAAAATAATTTGCCCAAGTACCAGCCATATTCATCCCCTATTGTGATAGTCTTGAAAAAAGAAGGTTCTTGGCGCATGTGTCCATATTTTCGCACCATTAATAAATTGACCATTAAAGATAAGTTTCTCATTACTTTCATTCATGATCTATTGGATGAACTCCAGGGTGCCTGTTTCTTCACAAAATTAGATCTTCACTTGGGCTATCACCAAATTCGAATGAATGAAACAAATATTCTGAAGATCATTTGTAGAACTCATGAAGGACATTATGAATTCTTGGTAAATCCTTTTGGACATTGCAATGCTCCATCCACCTTCCAAAGTCTCATGAATAAAATATTGAAGCCCTACCTTATGAATTTTTTTCTATTTTTCTTTGGCAATGTCCTCATTTACAGCCATACATGGGATGCACATATACAACATGTGGACAAAGTACTCCAATTGTTACAGGACAATCAATTGTTTGTTAAAAATACTAAGTGTTTTTTAGAGCGAGGAAGGTTGAATAATTGGGAAACATTATGGGCCATGAGGGGGTAAGAGTGGACCCCAAAAATATTCAAGCCATGCAGGATTGGCCAAGACCCATGACCTTGAAATGCTTTCAAGGTTTCGTCGGCCTTACAGGCTATTACTATAAATTTGTCCACCATTATGGAAAAATTTCTCAGCCATTGACATACCTTCTTAAGAGCAATGCATTTCATTAGACACTTGTAGTAGAACAACCCTTCACAGATTTAAAGCAGACCATGTGCACTACCCTAGTATTAGCAACCCCTAATTTCAAAAAAAAATGTTGTGGAATATGATGCTTTTGGCACTAGTATTGGCACAGTTCTAACACAAGAAAGTAGACCTATGTATTTCACTAGCCAACATTTGAGTGGCCGTAATTTGGGAAAATATACATATGAAAAGGAAATGATGGCCATTCTCCATGGTGTGCACACTTGGTAGCCATATCTCTTGGGACACTGTTTTCAGATCAAAATCGATCACCATAGTTTGAATTATTTCTTAGATATGAGGTTATCCTCCCTCGAATAGAAAAAGTGTATGACCAAAATGATGGGCTATGATTATGAGATCATACATAAGAAATGAAAAGACTATGTTGTGGCAGATACATTGTCAATACAACATGACGATGAAGGTTCCATGTTTCCTTATCATTACCTGTTCCTACTTGGGTTCCATGTTTTCCTTATCATTACCTATTCCTACTTGGATTGAGGAAGTTATAAAAGAGTGGCTAACCCACACCACTATATCATGGTTTATTCAGTGACTTCAAGAGGACCCTACCCTAGCCTCCAACTACACTTGGAAAGACAATATCCTCAGGTATAAGAATCTCTTGGTTCTGTCTCTGACTTTAGCACTCAATCTACGGATCTTAAATGAGTTTCACTCATCTGCTCTTGTTGGTCACTTTGTATTCCAAAATACATATGCTCATGCTCGTCGTTCCTTTTTCTAGGAAGGTAAGAAGAGGAAATACTTACCTTTGTCACCGAATGTGATATTTTCCAATGCAATAAAGGTGAAATGATATTTTCCAATGCAATAAAGGTGAAATTGTCAAGACACCGAGATCTCTATAGTCGTTACCCATTCCAACTTCTATTTGGACTGACATCTCTATGGAATTTATAACGAGCCTTCCAAAAGTGGGTAACAAGTTTTTCATCATGGTCATGGTATATTGCCTCTCCAAGTATACAAATTTGTGTTCCTTACCACACCCTTTTATGCCAACTATGGTAGATCAATTTTTATGTGATCATGTTTTCAAATTGCATGGCATTCCAACCTCCATTGTGTATGATCATGACCCAAAATTCACCATCACATTTTGGCAAGAAGTGTTTAAATTACAAGGACCACAATTGAACATGAGCACAAAAAACCACCCCCAGACGGATGGCCAAACAGAATTTGTCAATAAATGATTGGAAACCTACTCGCATTGTTTTTCTTTGGAGATATAACATCAATGGGTCCAATGGTTAGCCTCGGCACAATGGTGGTACAACACTTCCTATCATACATCAACAAAAATGACACCATATGAAATGGTGTATGGCCAACAAACACCTACATTAACTTCATATCTTCCAAGACATCAAAGGTGCATGATATTGATAAGCCAATGCAAGGAAGATAAGATACACTCATAGCTCTAAAGGATAACCTCCACATGGACCAAAATTGCATGAAGCAACTGGATGACCATCAATGTTCTGAATGGATTTTCCAAGAAGGTGAATAGGTGTTTCTCAGACTCTAAGCTTACAAGAAAACATCACTAAAATCCCATGGAAACCACAAGTTGGAACCCAAATTTAATGGTCCCTATCCGATTCTCAAATGTATTGGTCCATTTTCCTAAAAATTGGCACTTCCATCTGCCTCCAAAGTACATCTAGTGTTCCATGTTTCCTATTTGAAGAAAGTGGTGGGGCAAAATTGTAGGGTTCAAACCATCCTACTTGAATTAGACGAAGAATGTTTCATTTGTCTGCAACCAAAATCCATCCTCAACGTGCATGATCATCACTTTCATGTCGAACTATCAAATAAGTGTTGATCAAGTGGAAGAACATGCCTCCATAATATGCAACTTGGGAACCAGTGGCCATACTGCAATAGTTTCTGCATATTCATACTTGAGGACAAGGCTTCTTTTGAAGGGGGAAGGCATGTTAGGATCCAACCCTAACCCCTCTTAGTTGGTTATTTGTTTGCATGATATATTTTCCATGTAATAAAGGTTGACATTAGTTAATAAGGACTATTAAATAAAATTGAGCAATTCAATCTAAGATGACCAAATAGAAGCTTATGCTTCTAGAAAGATCTTCCTCTAGAATGTTCTTTAAAATATAGTAGAAGTATAAATAAGAGTAGGAGGCATGATAAATATTTTCTTCAGTATTATTGTAAGAGAGATCTGGTCATTTTATAGGTTTTCCCCTCAAAGAGGCAAGTGAACAAAGCTTTCTTGGTGATATCAATAATATATTTCTCCTCTCTATTGAATGTTCCCGTTATTCTTGGGGTATATTTGTTTGTTGCATTATTTGTTTTAGGTTAAGCATATTACAAAAAAAACCCAGATATGTTTTCAAACACTTGTTGACTGATTCAATTTATCCATCATTATGGGGATGATGGGAGGTACTAAGATGCACTTGGGTTCCCTGGAGCTTGAATAATTCTTTCTAGAAAATTGTGGAAAAAGTTGGATCATGGTAAAAAAACAATAGAATGAGGGATGTCATGGAGTCTGAAGATATTATCCATAAAATCTTGAGCCACTTTGGAGGCTATGAATGGGTGTTGAAGAGCACATAAATGAGAATATTTGGAAATAATATGCATGACCACCATGATGACTAACTTATTTCGTTATTTAGGTAAGCTAATAATGAAATCCATAGAAATAGTTTTCCAACTAGTAGGTGGAAGCGGAAGGGGTTGGAGTGTGTTAGGAGTTTTGATAGTCTTTCCTTTATTTTTTTGATGAGTATCACACTTGGACACAAAGTTATGGATGACCTATTTCATATAGTCCCAAAAGAATACATTTGACTCATTCATAAGTTTTGAAAAAACACGAATTCCCAGCTGTAGGTGAAGCATGAAGCTCATAGAGGATTGTGGATTTAAGGGTCCATCATTTTCTTAAATATAGATGAACTTTATAGTGAAGCTCTTCATTGTGCCAAGAGTACCCTAGAGAAGCTTCAGGATGTTGTTGTTAGTTTTGGATTAGGTTGGAAATTTCGGGGTCTTTCCACCATTCCTAGAGAAAATCCTGAATCCAATCCAAGACAATGAATGAGAGAGAAAAGAGGGACACTTCTTCTTCATATTTCCAGGAAAGGGAATCAACAACCACATTTTATTTTACCTTCTTGTAAATGATCTCATAATCATACCCAAATAGCTTGGTCACCAGTTGTTGTTGTTCTACAAATGAAATCGTTATTCCAGGAAATATTTGAGGGTTTGATGATCCATTTTAATTTGGAAGTATTTCCCTGAGATAAGGGAACATGTTGGCACACAGTGGGAAGACCTAAGGTTCAACATTAATTCACTAAAAAAAAAATAATATAGCATCTCTTTTAGCATCACCTGCAATCAGGTGAAGTCTCACCAGAGGTATCTATGGGGACTACATGAACTAGGTTTCCATGGTCATGAAGGGACAGGATGCATTCATCATAACCATTGTACTTATCATTAGTTCATTATACCATTTACCATGTGACTAGAACCATAATAACATATTAGACATTCATATCAACCATATATTATATGCATGCAATAAACATAATAATAAACACATCATAACATAGATACATCAAGATTTAACTTGGTTCACCCAAGATGGTCTATGTCCACAACAATTGGCTTCTTATATTATTCATAATCATCTCTTACAAAATATGCACACTACGCTCATACATTATTCCTCCTTTCCGTTCTCCTATCATTCTATATGTCTCTCTTCACTCTTACATTAATGCATGTAGTGAATACTTAACTCTCTTTATTTGTTCTATCCCACTTTTTCCACCATTTTTCTCTTCTTTCTACCCCAAAAAACTTACATATTTATACTATTGCATTAGGACTTAGCCCATTTCAATGGACCAAAATTTCTAATGACTTACAACTTTCTACCTTCTTTCACACTTGTTGATCCACAAAGTGCGCCAAATTCCTTTTCTTCTTTTGTGTGTGTTGTGCAGTTCCCAAAACTGGTCCCAAAAAGTCTTGTCCCAACAGACCCTCAACACTCACCCATGGCTCATCCCAAGCCACTCAGGCCTTCTGCTATGCTCCCTTCAATGTCACAATGAGCTTGTCAAAAGTTTCCTTTGTAGTTGCGATATTATCATTTTCTTATACTTCATATGCCACAATATCCTCTACTATTTAGTAATAGGGTTCTTCAACTTCTCTTCATTGTCTTGCATTGGTTGTTTTACCGTGCCTTCTATTGTTGCAAGTTCTTCTATCACCCTGAATGCTTGCTCCTGTAGCGGCTCAAGATTTTGTGAAATATTCTTCTATTCCACTCTGACTTGGTTTATCTCTTTCTTTATCTTCCTATTCTAAATTATTTCATTCATCCACATTGTTGGTGGAAGAGTGTTCATTCTATTTTTTTATCTTCTGCACCTTCTCCTACGCAGTTTGTAACCTTTGTTCCAACGCTTGCAATTTTTCTTTCTCCAGGAACTGAGTCCATACTTGTGTTCTTTCTTCATAAATATTCACACATTCTTCATCCAAACTCTTAATGTTATCCATAGTGGTAATGATTGGTTTCTCCCTTTTCTCTCTTTCTTCTGGTGGAGTACTTGGGGTAGTGTAATATTTCAAGTCAACCATGTAGTCTTTTTCGTACTCTCAGTTTGTTCCTCTTTTTTCATTCGAACCAGAACTATCTGATTTGACTCCAAAATCTGACGTAGTGTGGCTATCTACGCCTACACATTCGTGTGCATATCCTCCTTTTTCTATGCAGCTCGTAGAAATGATTCTTTAGTTAATTCCTTCACTTGATCTCTAATATTTTCCAAGTCCTCCTTAGTCAAGGCTTGGATCACTGTCTTATTTGTTGATTGCTCCGTCAGATTTTCCTTTCTCTTCTCTCCAACAAGTGGTTTTGTTTCTTATGTGTCACCTTCACAATTCCCTTATTCTTCGTGTTCTTATTCTTCTTCTTCTTTATCCTTTTCTAGTTCTTTTGTCTCCTTCTATGATGTTTCTATCACTAGGGTTCTCCACTCATCTTCCCAGTCATTTACAAGCTAGTTGATGTCTTGTTCTGTCAACCTGTAGTGCATTGGAAACAATTTTTGATCCATATACCTCTTTGCTTGAACATACATATGGTGCGACTCTTCCTTGAATCACACTATATATTTATATTCTTCCACTATTTGCAGTTGGATGCACAATGTATCCTCAATGCATTTTCCGATTCTCTCCTTGTAGACCTAGAAGGTAATGTTATTGTCCATTGGTTTATTCTTCTATGAAGTATGCCACATCGACACATATCTTGCTACCAAGTATGATTTTTGCATACCTCACAGGAAATATGTCTCTTTTAGCTCCCTCCATGAAACCAATGATATCAAAATTAATAACCATGCATAATGGAAATATGTTCCTTTATCCCATGCCTCCCTGAAGTTGGTTAAAAATTGAATAACCTGAAATGTTTCCTAGTTCATCATCACTCATGTTGTGCACTTCTCCATTGCTGCTATAAATCCTACTGGCACCTGATCTTTGCTACATTTCCTAAGTAACTTAAACATGATCACCTATGTTGCAAATTTTATTGTATCATCATTGATACTCACGATGTCTATTCCAAGTTCTCCTTGGAATGTGCCATATTTTTCCTTCATTCTTTTTGCCAGTGCTTTTTCTTTCATCTTGTCTTTGAAGAATGGTAGATGGTATTCTCCTGTTAATGGGCATCCTATAATCTATGAAATCAATTATGTGTCAATTGACATTGCCTCGTGCCCCGTCCAGCCATATAAATCCTCCTTAGACACAAATTAACAATAACTTGACGTAGATGTTGATTTTTGTAGTTCTACAAAAATGTGGGATCTCTAACAGGTTCAATATTCTTGTTCTTTGCAATCCTATGGTCGATTCTTATGGCTCGAATGTGATTATAAGTGAATCTAGTTTGAATGATCTGTGTAGATAATTCTCTTGTGCTAACTCTAGAAATTTCTTCATGTTTGTTAGGTCGTGGTATGAAAACCTTAGGCTTCCTATGGTTCCCAACATATCTCCCTTGACAGTGAACCTAGGTGGAATCACTGGTGTAACAAGGTCATTCTTCGCCTCTTTCTGTGGTCTGACTTGCTTGGTTGTATGCTTTCTAGGTGGCACATATGCTCTAAGAAATTTTTTCAATCTTGGATTTGTTGCTTCCACTCTTGGGATTTCTTCCTGCATCAGTGTTGATGTTTGCTTACTGCATGGATTCTTCGTTCCTGATGTGGATGTTCCTACCTTTGGTGTCTCCATAGCTCTATATACTTCGATTTGGTCTACATTACAATCATCTCTCTGTCAATAAACTATAGCTATTCTCTTTCTCTTTGCTCTCTTCAAATGTTCACACAATAATAACCTTTACTCATCGCCCCCCTGTTCTTATTTTAAAGGATGTTGCTAGTTTTTATTTTTCTCTTCACACCAAAAATTTTCAATCCCATCTGATTGTATTCACATTCAATTCCTTCCATATTTTGCATTAAATATGTATATTTCAATGGATCATGGTCTATATTTTCCATCCTGTGAAAATATTCATCACCTCTTTTCATTATGACTACATGTTCATGTCGTCTTACCATTATTCTTTCTCTTTAATACCTTTTTTGTCTTTTGTGTAGGTCCTTATCCTGGTTCTTCAATTCTCCTTTCTGCACTCAATTCAATTTTCCTTCCTTTATGTGACATTTTCTTATTCATATTTGAATCTTTGAACAACGATCGATTCAAAACTTCAATTCTCTTGTCTCTTTAAATGTTTACTATGGATTTCCTTGAGATCTTTCATTTCTTTTTATTTTCTTTTTCATTTTCTCTATAATACAACATAATACAAATACTATGATACACATACTGTGTGCTCATACTAGTGCACATAAGCATGGTTTTCCCTATATAGTTTCAGTCGACTACCGTTTACAAGCCCTTCCATGATTTCCCCATTCAATTTATCTAACTGAACAACACTTACTTTTGTCACAAATATTATCACATATGGACCCAACTAGTGCATTTGGAACTTTCTAGGGTGCTACAAAAATTTGTTTTCATGGAGAAAAACTAAGTCTCCCATTTGGAACTTCTTATGCTTTATATGTTTATCATGACATGCCTTTTCGCTGGCATTCTAAACTTGTTGATGAAATCCTATGATGAAGAAATATTCCTCCAGTCCCAGTAACTAACAATATTTTCTCTATTGCACCAGAATCTGTAATCTCTGTTAGTGCAACAATGTGCAGACTCGACACAATGAATTCCATGGGCATAACTGCTTCCTAGCCATATAGTAATTAGAACGGTGTCTATCCTATCATATTCTTACATGTAGTCTGATATTCCCATAGTAATGCAAGAATCATCAAGTCCCAGTCATCTTGATTTACATTACATATCTTCGTCAATGCATGCCCCAAGATCTTGTTAAACGCTTCCACTATTCCATTTTCCTAAGGATGATAAGGTGTGCGCTTTTGGTGGTGAATATGAAATAATTCTTTCAAGGAAGAAATAATTCTATTCAATAAATTTGTCCCCTAATCACTCATAAGGATTCTCGGACATCCAAATCTCATAACAACATTCTCAAAGAGAAATGGTGCAACAGTCTTCGCGTTGCAATCTATGATAGGTTCTACTTCAGCCCATTGATTCAAATATTTTGTCACAGTGATTATATATCTTTCTCCTGAACTTTTTGCTGGTGGGTTGATTGGTCCAATGAAATCAACTGCCCATTTATCAAAATCCTTTATGTAACTTGCAATATTAAAAGAATCTTGTCTCTTTTGGATGGCTTTCCAACTCTCTGATAGACATCATAGGTCTGACAGAACTCCTTATCATCCTTATGAAGGGTGGCACACCAAAGTACTACGTGAAAAATATTTTATTCCATCAATTTCCCTACACAGTGGCCTCATGCAACTCCTTCATGTGTGTCTGATAATATTGTTTTCCTTTTCTACTCCAATGCACGTTGCCAAAGAATACCATCTGTGCCTAACTTATACAAATTCCCCACTAGAAGATGATAATTTGTTTCTTTTACTACTAATTGTTTCTTCTGCATAGTTGTGAATTCAAGTGGGGCTACTCATGTGCTAAGGAACTAGAAAATATCTACGAAGTAATTATTGACCATCTGTATTGTGAAAAAGTGTGCATCTAGTAGAATATCATCCAAATTTCATGTATCTTCCCCTATTAGTATGTGTGACAAATGATTAGGTCTTGAGTTCAATTTATTAGGTTTCATGATCCCTTCAAATTCATAATCCTGTAATAATAATATCCATATGCATATCTTCCCCCCCCAACACTGGATTATTGACTAAATATATTAGTGAAGAATGATTTGTATACATCTTAAAATGTGATCCTAGTAGATAATGCTTAAACTTTTGTAGTGCATACTATTGGATAGTTGGTTGTCATTGATGTCAATAGACAAAACTGGTTGTCATTGATGTCAGTAGATGTGAAGGGTGCATTTGAAGAAGTCTACAAGAATCCTCAGAGGTATGGTCATGAAGCTGTAATTTGTTTGATTAATAAGGACATGAATAAAAATGTAAATCCAAGTAACACACTCATAGATGGATAGTTCTTATCATGTCATTTCCAATGGTAGGTGGAACATCATGTAGTTCCTCACAGTTGAGGAGTTATGAGGTAATGAATTTGGAAGCCTTGAAGAACAGTCAAGAATCCCTAAACAGTTAGAAGTCATTAATTAAAGGGTAAATTTGTTATAACAAGAATGTAGAGTTCGTCCCTTAAGTTAAGGAATGAATTCACATTGACAAGTATAAATACACTTAAATAAGACTATCATTCTAACATACAGAACTTTATTGAATATATTTTATGTGAGAACACTTGATCTATTTGGAGAATCTCAGGTAGCAGGTATGAGGAACTGAAAGAGTAAGGAGTGCGAAAGTTTCATATTGCAAAGGAGAGATAGGGTTTTTGTGTTAAGAACCAAATATCAATATAGCATAGAAAAACCTCAGAAT
>CBVK0101510013.1:0-10823 GCA_900067695.1 Picea abies
AAATGGAATGAACTTCATGCTTAACCTAATGCTTATGAAAAATCAACAATCACTACCTTGTATGATCTTCATGTGATGAAAGATATACCTACACCTTCCCAATTAACTCTCTGACGAGTTACTAAGTCAGATACCTTGATTCCTATTTATTTCAATGGCTTGTGAGTCCCTTGTATGATGCTAGATCAAGGCTCCAATACCAACATTATCACTACAACCTTTTGGAGATAACTCAGATACACTCCACTCGCATCGCCGGAATGTTTTCTAATTATGGTTGATAATAGGTTGAAGATTGTTGAACAACTTTTAAAAGATGTCACTTTAACCATCCGCTCAAGAGCTAATTAGGGCCATGTTAATTATCACCTCTGTATGTACCCACAACACCTTCAGCTTGATAATTGCCAACCACGATGGGGAATCTCCATGTGATCTAAAGAGAAAGATTGAACTTTGTTGAACAAAAGCCACTTCATATCTACGTAAGAACTAACTGATTTACATCTTAGTATATTTAATATCTTCGTTTTCCATGAAAATCCATTGTAAAACACCTAAAATCTGGATTAGAAAAGTGCAGATCTAAGTGCGAAACAACATAATATAACTCTGAAATAATGTTTGACTACAGTGCCCTAAACCTTGTGGGTTATGCAATTAAAAACAATAGAAACTAATTGAGCAGGCTAATTGCTCGAGTCATTTACTGCATAAGATTCAAGTAACTAGTAATTAACCACACCAATAAACAAGATATGTGCACCAATTCACATGATACCTTTATTCCAAATGTTTTGAGATCCAACATCCGTCATTATGAACCCAATACTCTAAATAGCATAAGAAACCAGCTTATACACATAATCTACACAAGATATGAGCATGAAGCACAACTCCCAAATAGATAATAAAGATGAGTAACATAATAACTCCTTATAGATTAGGGGAACCTCCTCCAAATAACCCAACTAAAGTGATGTATCCAAAATCATATTAGGCCATCCATTTTACATATACATTTGAGCCCATTACATATACATTAGACCCCATATATAAACACCATGGAGTCATGACATTGTACCCCCCATTGAAAACCTTTGTAGCTAACAATTTTACATGTGAGGAAACCAACTATGTGTTTTTATACTCCTCTCTTTTTCTTCGATTTTGGATATTGGGAGACAAGTTGCAGCCTTTTCAAGCCAAATGGAAACTCTTCTTGCTCCCCCATAGGAACTACCTAGACATTGATCTCACACATTCCTAGGTGGAAAAACTCAAACAATCCAGAGATCACGTGACCACACCACGGAAAGCACATGTAGTTTGACTATTGACAAATTGTTATGAAGAAACCATGCACCTTAATTCTCTAGAGAACACCAGAGTGAAGTAATAATGGAGTTGAGTGATGATAGGTAAACGCCTTGTTCACTAGGTGAGAGGTTGTGTGAAGTAAACCATTTGCTTGGTCCATGCGAAGTCTTCCCTCATGTGCACTAGTTAACTCAATGAAGGAATGAGGTGGAGATGCCATGCGCATTGACTAAGTGAAGATGAACTTGAACCAAACTGACGTGAAGTGGAGAGTGAACCAAGGATGTGCTTCAATTAGACTAGTTGAGAGTGTAGTCCAGTAATCCATGCGAACTAGTCTTTCTCGAAGTATCTTTGCGTTGAGAGGCAACGAACTGGAGAGAGAGAGAGAATTGTGCGCTTTAGTTAGACCGATGGTTGACCAAGGTGAGGTGTCAAAGCGCTGAGTCAAGTGAAGATACTTTGAGTTAGACCTTGAGTGAAGTGAGAAAAACCCATGCACACTAGAGAATAAAGGTAGACAGAGAATAACTACAGACGAACTGATGTGAAGTGCTCCTTACTTTAGTCTACTAAGGAGGATGCCTTAGTCAACTAATACAAATATACAGTTAACTCACCCTAATACCAACTCACTCCCTTATCCATGCAAGCGCCTAGCTATCTCAAGTTGACCAAGGCATGTGCTATGATCACTCATGAAATCCCTTAGTGAACTCAAGTGCTTGCCACATCACTGCTAACTCATGTAGGCATCCAAATCCTGCCACTTGTCCATCTCAGAAGTTTCCACGTGTTGCCCTGTCAAAAATAGACCTGTTATAAATAGACATGCCAAAAATAGCAGTTTCCCCAAAAAAATAGAAAAATGTCCAGAACTGCTAGGGGAACCCTGCTAAATATAGCATGCCTAAAAATAGACATTGCTAAAAATAGAAAATCCTTGCACGTCCATGAAAGCATACTCATCAGACTCGACTTTTAGTGGGGTGTCCGAATATGTGACCAGAATCAACATGCAAGCTACTACTAAAAATAGCAATATTTTGCATGTCACTCGAATGCAGCCCATCGGGATCGTGAACTCACAAGGATCTCAAATATATCGTCATCTCTGACATGCAAACCTTTGAAACCTACCTCCTAAAATATAGGAGTACTACCAAAAATAGTAACTCTCCCAAATCAAATGAAAACCTATGCAATATTTGTCTCTGAATCAGGAACACGTCACTGAACCAATCCTATACCTACAAGTCAATGGGAACCAACCCAGGCTCAAGCAAGGTTGTCTCTAGAAATAGTGTCTGAATACCAGCCTAATGGAATTTGTTGGTCCTTAACTCTCCAGATTTGCAAGTGAGCAAATCTAGGGGTTAACACTCTCCTATTATTATTTTTTTCATTTATTTATCTTTTTTTTCACTCTTTTCTCTCATTTACATTTACATTTGCAATGTCTTTAATAATTTATATAACCTTCACTAATCGCATAATTACACTTGCAAGTATTGAGTCTTACAACCATTCACTTGTTCAGATCCATTTAGGATCATTCTTCCTAGCAAAGCCCCACCATGGTACCAATATAAGCCCCAATCAAAAAAATATAAGGCTCAACCTCAGCTTGAACCTACGGCACACCAACACCAAAGGATTATTACATCATTAAGCCTTAAAAAGGATAAGGATAGATCACGATGGAAACAAATGTAATACCCTCCTCTAACTCAAACTTAGGAAATATTACACATCAACAAGGCTAATCACATCATTAAATGAATATCACCCCAAACTAATGTCTAGCAATGTTCCAATGTTATGTCACCTAGGGAAATCCCACCATGGAAAAGTGTATCACCACATCACATCAACACCATAAGAAAGAACAAGCTCCATCAAACATCAAGTATGTCCCCACCACACATTCAACAATAAGCAAACATGAAGAACACCCCCTCCTAGTGACGAACCAATATCATAACACCATCACACATAGTCACTAGGATGCTCCAAAAAGTATCACACGGGAAGTAGTAAGCATCCATATGTCAAGAGAGTGATCCATCAGGCAAAGGCATGAAAGTAGCAACAAACCATCAAATGTCCATAACCATGACTATCCACCAAGAGAAGTGAATCTTCTCCACCAAGCATCTTCATCAAATAATTTACTGTCAAGGAGAGAAGAGGATCCATGAAGGTGTGTACTCCCAAATCCATCCAAATGCTCCATGGGTACCAATTGCAAAGCCCATCAATGTGATAAAAATCACAACATGAAACCTCATACGATATGATGTGTAACATTCATCAACGAATTTTACAATAAAATATTAGTGAGAAAAGTCTAGAGATCCCTAGATCCACTATTCTATACAAGAAAAAGAATTAAAACATTACAAATTGAGCCTTTCAAGGCAAGTCACTAAAAAAATAATAAAATATACAAAATCAAAACCTTGAGTGAATGCTTGATGCCACTTGTCATCCTCCTAGGCAAAACGTCCTCTTGAATAGTCTTCTTTGACCAAGTGTGAAGGCTTGAGGTGCCACTTGTCCTTTCCTCATGCAAACACCCCTCTTTAGAAAATCCTTAAGACATGCAAAATTTCAGCCCCATGTGCATTCATTAATTTTACTCTTCCCAAATAACCAAAACACTCAAGCAACAAAAGGTGTTGTGTTCCTCAAAAAGGTTGGTCAAAGTGCAGTGAGGGTTTTAAGGCAACAAATTTGCAACCACCATAACTCCCTCAATACTCACCCTAATTTCTATTGTGACCACAATTATGAAATCCTGCAACTAATCAATCGTGCTAACCAATCCATACAAAGTGAATCTACATAGATATGTGTGCAAAGTGGGCAATGGTTGTTAAAAAGACCCTTGAAACAAGGATGTCCCCAAAGAATGTGCATGCAACCTCAATCTATGCATTACAACCAAATCCAACTCCTCATCAAGCCACAAAGATGTAACGCTCACGGAATATGTAGAACAATAGAATGCTCCTCCTCCAAGATATAAATGACAAACCATACATAGAATATAAAAAATAAAAAAATAAAACATTAGAAACCCCTTAGTGTGCATAGTGCTTCTCTCCAAGAGCAAAACCCTAGCCACCTAATGATGTGGCATGCCTCCATATATGCAAATTGTGTCTTGGGATATGTGAAACACACCCTCAATGAACAAATATGAATGAAAATATGTGGATAAAGGATCCCAAAGGTGAATCATTGCCACATGTACAACATTGCCTCCAAATATGTGAACTCAACACTCAAACACGTCTCAAAAGATGTGGCATACTTCAATGAAAGAAAAAACAAATTCAAGCTACCGATATACATATGTTCTATGCAATGCTTGCCAAAAGAATGCCTACAAAAATGCAAAATGGATGGTGGAAACACTCCCAAAACACGAATATCAAGCATATGCATGAGGAAACACGCTAAAAATAGATGTGGAAAAACATGCTAGAAAACGCATTGAACCTGTTGTCCACTGGAAAAACTCATCTCTGGATCCAACACCCAAACTCATACACACAACTCTGGAAAAAAGATCCGGCTCGAATTATGATCTACAACAATGCACCACAAACCATGAACGATGAATAGTTCAAGATGGACTTTGGACAAGTTCATCATAACCCCAAATGTACTCACAAACATGTTGGACTTAACACTTGGATTCACAAGGGAAAATATAGTGTTAACAAGTCAAATACATCATGTGTCCCCCTAGCATTTACTACACCTTGGATTTTCAACCTTTCCTACCCACTAACATTTACTACCATGAAGCTCCCATGCTTCGAACAAGATTACAATGCTAATGTAGAACACAATAGAAAACAATCAATAAGAATGGAAGGATTTCGCATGCAAGATTCATTGATGCTATAAATTCATAACCTAACTCTGCCTTTCTCACCTTTCTTTCCGTTGGCTTTGCGATTGAGTACTAATGCTTTGCCTTGTATTACTTTCACTCTTGTTCAGATGACGTAGTCCTCAAAAAGGCAACTCCTACCACTTCCACTACCATCTACCACAAAGAGCATAGAGGCCAATTTTATTTGACACGTGCAACACTATTTGACATGAAAGTCACTTTCAGTGACAATGAACCACTTCTAGAATTTCAGGTTGTTCTTAGAGTGACAAGTGAACAACAACCATATCTTAAATTGCGCATCATTTGCTTCTGCAACGACACTCATGCCACCTAACTTCGACTTGGATGAGAATTTTACGTGTATTTTCGTACACAAATTCCATCACAAGACATTGGACTTACTGGATACATATATTTGTGGCACACCACAATGCCTCGTCTTTATTTTGGACCTTTCAGTTAGACTATACCTCATGTTAGACATGTCAACAAGACTATTCCCAGTAATAAGTATTTGATCATGCTTCTTGAGACATAAATTTTTCAGATGGATGATCTGGATGGGGATCTCATGGTTTTTAGTTGTGTGTTAAAGGATGTACCACACAATATCGTGGTAGCATCCATACTCCACCCCTGTACTCACGCCCTTACTGAGTTTCGTCCTGTATACAACATCACCTACTACATCTCTCTATACAACATATGCTTCCAATTGGGTGGGTCTAGTTTCTTTTGGATCAACTAACTCAAAAAGTTTATGACTCAACAAATTATGGAATCCGTTTTGGATGGGATCCATTTTGCTCCTATTTTATTTGACGTACCCAATTTTGGTCTTGCTCGGAGAACATGCACTTTTCTACTTTTTTTATCTTTTGAGACCAATCATATTTTTGGGAACCCTTTGTGGAGGACAGCATGTGTGCCAGATTTTGTTGGGATAGGAAACATGCACTTTTTTGCTTCTTGCTTTTTCCTAAAAAGAGAAAGTGCCTTAGGTCCCCCTTCTATTAGCGAAGATGGGTTTCAATTTCCAAATATTCTGAGCACTTTGGTATTTTGTGATGCAATCTATATCTAGCAGTGGCAATGTTCGCCCTAATCCAATTCCAACATGTATTTTTTCACGGTCCTCTCCTATATGTTAACCTAGATGAGGTGAGTCCCAATTGTGGATATGTGTCATCATTCTAGAACATAGGGAGAAGTGTGCCCCACTTGAGAGAATTCATGGAAGATCAATAGTTGGTTGACACTTGGCATCCATCCTAGACTAGTGTACCCCACTTGAGAGAAAATCTTTGCTTGCTTTGCTTTCTAAAGCAAGCTTTTTCCATGTTGAGTTGTACTCCTAGAAAGCTTAAATGCTAAGAAAAATTGCCCTTCTTGACTTTACTCTCAAAGAAAAAGTTTTCTATATTAAGAAAAGGGGTCTCCATTTTGATGCTTTACTAAGAAATCCACCTTTCGATCATTGGCATGCTTTTCACTTTTGTCCTATCTTCTCCAAGCGGGGCACATTGCTTAGGATGGTGGCTTCATAGCCTCTTATTCTGGTTTTCACCTCCATCATGGGCTAGGGAAAGGATGTGCCTTCCTTTACACCATCTCCTTGACTCTTCCACCATATATGCAAGGTATTCCATGTAGCGCTCACTACTTTTGCAAGTGGTGGCATGGCATGCTTTTCTCATTTTCTATCTTTTCCCAGTTTTAGCATGCATCCGGGCTATCTTTAGCAGGAGGACACCCCCACTTATGATATTCAAGACACAATTCAACAGATTTTCAATGCATGAAAAGGGCGCTTTCTTCCTTTCTCAAGATGTTTTCTAAAGAAAGGCTCTACTTTAATCTTGAATCTCCTTCATTCTCATCTTTCCTTGGCTACAAATAAGAATGCAAGAAAAGGAGCCAATCATCAATGTCTTCTTCCTTCCATTCTCTTGTTTCCAATCTTTTCACTTCAGATTTCAATGTTTGAGCTAGCACTTGTGATATTGTACTAGTTGAGTTTCCCGCATGCACTACCATTCTGGAATATTGAGTGAGGTGAGAAAATTGTAAGAGTCTTCGATTGATTATATCTATCCCCTAGGATCCTTGAGTGTGTTGGTTTCTGTCCAACTTGCTTGAAATTTTGTTCTTTCTACAACTCTGAGTGTTGAAGAGCCAATCAGCATCTTTTGGCAACCAATGCAAGCGTAATTATGTGTAAGAATTCTATCTAGTTTGGATAGCTTGCTCATGTTTAAATTTTTATTTCTCGAGTACATGAACTTGTGAGACTCAACTAATCTCATTGGCCTCGTAAGTTTTCTATTTCATTCACTCCATTGACCAAGGACAAGGCACTGATCACTTTAAAAAACATAGTTGATTTTTACACTTTTTAAGGCAAATGCATTGAATGTCATCGCTCTTTTTGAACTTGATTGCAAATTTGTGAGGCAAACACCTAGAACCCATAGTAAAACATTGATTTCATGTGCTTCCTTGCATTTTAGGCCAATTTAGTTTGCTGTTCTGAAACTTAAATTGCAGAAATAGTTGCAGATTTCTGACTGTTTTAGTCAAGAACAGCAAGTTTTTTCTTGCAGATTTGAGGACATACATACCCCCAAAGTTCTTCTTGAAGCCTTGAAAAACTTAGGGATACTCCCCTGAGGTTAGCTAACACAATGTAAGAGCAATTGTGTGAAGTGACATTGGCACTTTCGCTCATGTTACCCGGACACTTTGAGTCTTTTAAACAAAGGTATTTCCAGGTGATAACAGGACCTAAGAAAGGGAAAAGGCAAACTTAGAATCTCGCTTGGAGCAATGACAGGAAGATTGCAACCTAGGACTCTAAAACTCAGAGAATCATAAAAAATAGGAATGCCACGATACTAACAGATTCTGGTAGTACACATAACCTTGTAGACATCAATATCACTAAGCAGTCCCTGCCAAGGATCTCACCGTTATGATAACTGACGTACAGGAAATCAAAGGAGTAGGAAGATGCTGTAAAGTTGTTGTACAAAATTTGGAACTGGAAACTGGATTCTACACCCTATCACTTGATGAGATGGATATGGTATTAGGCACTAAAAGGTTGATTCAGTTAGGCACTTATACCACAAATCTGAAAGAAAAGTTCATAGAATTTAAAAGGCAGGGAGAGAATTATAAATTATACACGGTTAAAAGCTTGTCCTGAAAGCAAAGTGCTTCACAACTAATTAAAAAGGGAAAAGAAACACAGACACATACGCAACAACAACATCAAAGAACATCAGAAAGTTGATTCAATACTTCTAACTTTCATCGAGGAAACAACTATTATACAAATGAACATCAAAGTTTCACATTAAACAACTAGGACGAAGAACTTCAAAGTATGATGCACACACTACTAAGGAATGCTGCTAGCATTCAGATCAAATCAAGCAACTGGATCAAAAAATCCCAACCAGATAAAGAAAGATGCATCCAAGAAGACGCGATCTGCTCTCCAAGAAGACGTGATCTGCTCAAGCAAATCCTTTTGAAGGCAAAGCATCCTTGAAGGGGGCCACATGTAATACACAATATCATCATTATTACATTATACAGAACATGTGTTTCCTCCTAAGAGGTCACAAATTCAAATCCAGAGGTGGGTGGGGTATGTATACCTCCGTAGACTTTAGCAGTCAAATTGCTGCGCAGAGGGGGTCCCTTGTACCACAAACAAGGGGGTCTCGTACACCAATTTGGTGTCTGGCTTGGTCGTGACCTTAAAATTATCTTATTTTTATTATTATTATTAGGATACACATCATTAATAGGTAAATAATTGTTAGAATTAGGGAAGTAAACCAGAAAATTTCTGTCTTTTAAAATTCAGTTAGATAGAACAGCAAGGGTCTGTAATAAATCAAACTTCAAAACAGAAAAGTAATGCAATAAGAGATCTCTACTGTAGGGTGCTAGATAAATAAATCTGAACTTAAGAAATCAAATCAGAAGATGAACAGCAGTTAGATTTAACCCTTAAATAATTTCTGAGTGTGCACAACACTCAGATCTGAACTGGAATGTTAACTCAAACAGTGATTAGATCTAAACAAAACATTTAAGTACTCAGATCTAAATTAGGTCAATATGTAGAAGATAGATCTATATCATGAAGTAATTCTAAAACTGTAGAATAGTTTCTAAATCAGTTTTCAACATTAGTTAACATGCAGAGTAGATAGATCTAAGCTAAATAAAATAATTTGATCATGAGCAAATATAGATCTGAACTTACCTCTTGATGAACTTACCTCTGAAATGAAGAAGAGCATGACAACTAGGAGAGATAATAATCCATCAAAGTATACTCAGATAAGTCTTAGAAATCTTGGATCTACCTCAAGGGTTAGATCTCATACCAAGAGAAGTTAGGACAGCCAAGCCACCAAGGGAATAACTCTCACAAGACACAGCAAAACCCACACAGGAATTACTGAGAGCAAAAACCTTACTCAGAAAGTTCTGGAACCAAACCCTCACACATCAAATGTTCTGGAAAACAAGGACGGCAGCCTGTAAATAGGGTCCAGCAGCCCAGCAAGGGTGCCGCGGCCTGGATCTCTTCAAGAAGTAAGGGACGACAGTCTTGAGGAGGGTTCCGCTGTCTTAGAGGAGGGCCTGCTAGCAGCAATAAAAGGAATGGCAGCAGGAGCACTTTCAGCAGAGGTTTATACACCTCTTACACCCACTCAGCAGCAAGCAAAACAAGGAAGAGACCTGGCATAGGCTGAATTGAAAAGAAGCCAAGCACTGTCACAAAGGAGGCAGCAAAAATCAGTCACAAAGAGGCCGTACGCTGTCAAGAGAAGGCTGAGAAACTGTTACAAGGAGGCCGCAGGCTCAAGAGAGCAATCTGCCACACTTAGGAGAAAGAGAAAAATATGTGTAGAAAGGTAGAGGGGAAGGATCTTATTTATACTTTAGGCTAGGGTTAGGCTAATGAAAGATAATAATAAAAATAACATACTTAATTAATATAAATATTAATTAAATATATTATATTATTTAATTAATATTTTCCATTTAACCCCTAAAGCAAAAATACAAAACCCCAAATAAACTCATGCTCAAAAACGAAGGGTGTGGGTTTGGGTGGGGTTACTTGGTGGCAATGCTTTGTCCATATAATTCTCAAGGTGACCTTTTTAGCTTTATCATCACTGCATATGGGATACATCCCTCATGTGGTCATGCCCGCCTTCAAAGAGGGTCCTACACCAACAATTGCCTAATCAAGGACCAAGTTGCCCCAGAACATTTCTGGGGTCTTATCCACCAAGGTACAAGACCAAGGATCAACCCATGTCCCAGACATGGGTACCCTGGAACATGTCCAGGGGCCCTAGATATATCTAGGGACTTTAATTGCTTGGTCCCAGACCAAGAACCCCAATCATCTACTGGGGGCCCTCATAAGAGTCTTCACTGCTTGGTCCCAGACCAAGAACCTCAGTCATCTACTGGGGGCCCTCACAAGGGTCTTTTGCCATGGCTCTGACTGTTTGGTCCTAGACCAAGAACCCCAGGAGTGCACTGGGGGCCC
>CBVK0101510054.1:0-16940 GCA_900067695.1 Picea abies
AGTTTAGTAATAAAGTCCATGGTTACCACTTCCCATTTCCACTCCGGAATGGGAAGAGGATGTAGCAAACCAGCTGGGTGTCTATGCTCAACCTTGATTTTTTGACATTCAAAGCATTTGGCAATAGAATCTGCAACCTTGTTTTTCATACCTAGAAATAAATATAGCTTTTTGATAGCTGTAATTGTCTTTTGGTATCCTGGATTTCCAACATAAGGTATATTGTGCATTTCTGATAAGAGTAGATTTTTTAACACTTGGTTATCTGTCACATATATTATATTCTTGAACATAAGGATTATGTATTTCTTTAGCTCAAAATTCTTAATTTTCTACTGCAATTTTCCTTATCGTAGCTTTTCTTTCATTTCCTCATATGTCTGATTTGTTTTTGTAGCTTCTGAAATATTGATTTGTAAATCATGTTTTAACATGCTGATGATTGTAGCATGTATCTCATGCACTCTTCTACTGAGTGCAACATCAAAATTGTTCTCTTTAACCTTGATGTGCTTAATATCAAAGTCATATTCACTGAGGAGCTCTAACCATGTAATTTTACTGGTGTTCAAGGTTGGATGTCCAAGTAAATATTTCAACCCACTGTGATTTGTTCTCAATTCAAATTTCCTACCCATAAAGTAGTGCCTCCACATTTTTAGAGCATGAACAATGGTCGCTAGCTCTAAATAACGAGTGGAATATAATCTCTTGTTTTCCTTTATCTTTCTTGATTCATAGCATACTACATGTCCATTCTAACTAAGGACCCCACCAAGCCCTTGTTTGCATGCATCGATGCATACAACAAAATTTTCATTATGATCAACAATTTTTAGAATTGGTGCACTTGTTAGTAAAATTTTCAAATGTTGAAAGCTTCTTTCACATTAACGTGTCCATCCAAATTTCACACTTTTCTTGTGTAGAGATGTAATTGGGTGTGAAATGTGGGAGGACTCTTCAATGAACCTCCTATAATAACCTGCTAGTCCCATCAAAGACCTCACCTCAAAGGAATTTCTTGGTGTTGGCCATTCTGTAATGGATTTTATCTTGTCATGTTCTACAACTATACCTTCTTCTGATATGATAGGGACCAAGTAATGAATCTTTCTCTGGTAGAAATAACAATTACTCAAATTAGCATATAGATGATTTTCTCTTAGTACTTGCAACAACATTCTCAAGTGTTGTTCATTTTCTTATTTAGATTTGGAATAAACAAGGATGTCATCCAAGAAGACAATGACAAACTTTTCCAAGTATTCTCTAAATATACCATTCATTAAACACATGAAAACAACTGGTGTATTTGACAATCCAAATGGTACCACTATAAACTCGTAGTAGTTGTACATTTTTCTAAAATCAGTTTTACTAATGTCCTCTTCTTTGATCCTCAAATGGTGATATCAAAATCTTAGATCAATCTTGGAAAATACCTTTGAAAGTCTATGGAAATAAAGGTACATCAAGTATGTGGTTGTGGGGACGTTTGAGGTGTGTCGCAGGTGGTTACAGAGATGGTTGCAGAAGAATTTCTTGGTGGGATGAATCTATTCTTGAGTGTCTAGGTGAGGTGAAGTGAGTCATTTGACTCTGCAATGTTGTAAAAAGAGCTGGTAGAGCTCATGTTGTAACTATTTCACAATAAAAAAGACTTTGCTAGGTGTTAGGCATGGTTTATGTTGCCTACATTGTTTTTTTGTTTGTCTTCATTTTGTTCCACAATTGTTCTCTTGGATTCTCATGTTCATGGATGCGTGCTTAAATAAGACTAAGTATTAAACTATGTTAACATTTGTCTAAATAAGAAATATTTTCACTAGAATAGAAGTGTGACTCATTGGTAGCCTAGAACAAAGTATGGGTATGCTCTAGTTGGAGAGGCATAGTCTATATCAAGTATTCTTGGTGTGCCAAGAAACCAAGTTAGAACCATCGTGGTTCCGCAGACCCTTAGGAGGTGAATGATCACAATATTTAACCAGACATCATGAGGGGTCATGACAAGTGGTATTAGAGAAGATTTGGATCTTCACCACTATTGTAGTAAAAACAATAGTTGGGAAGTGGTGCACTTCTTTGGAAAGACGGTCTAAGTGTAGGTTTGGTAAAGGGGTTGATAGACTGTCCCATCGAAAAAGTAAACTGAGTGCACACTTTGTGGTTTTTGATGGAAGTGAAAGGAAGAGTTGCAGATGAAGTTGTGACTTGTGTGCATATCAGGATGCACCCCTTGAGCAGGCCAAGAGTAGAGTTTTGCAGCTCAAATTGAGCGCTTGGGAAAGGAGGATGAACAAAATATTGTGGGAGAACTTGTGACAAACTTGAACATAGAGGTAGTTAGGAACATACCTTGTTGAATGGTTCAGTAATGTGGGTTGTTCCATCACAAGTAGTTTGAGCCCAATCTTATGTGCATACGTAGACCAGAGGAAAAATTTGTGAGGGTGAACCAAGAACTT
This sequence comes from Picea abies, assembly GCA_900067695.1. Taxonomy (NCBI): domain Eukaryota; kingdom Viridiplantae; phylum Streptophyta; class Pinopsida; order Pinales; family Pinaceae; genus Picea; species Picea abies. Next base: position 2,472 of record CBVK0101510054.1, read on the forward strand.
GGATGTATAGATGATTGTAGGACTCATCACAAACTCAGGATATTGTAGAGGATTTCCACAGAACTCTTCAGAATACAAAGTGACGAGGAAAAATAAATGACATGGATGGTGCAAGTGATGAAGCTTGGAAGTTCAAGAAAGACAATGCAACTCAATTATTCAAGAAACTCGAAGAGGATTTGGATAAGATAAATGAATTTGATGCACAAATAAAGTCTAGGATCAACATAGTAAAGGCATTGGTGGAGAGGACTAAAAAATTGGTGCCATCTACATTGGGAGCACTCGGGGAGGAGAGCATCCAACATGAAGGAAACATAGTAGTAAAGAATCAACCCAAAATTCTCATGAGGAGAGGTAGTTTGATTGAGTGTTACCTTTGTTCACAAAATAAATTTATGAGGAACCTGCCAATGCAAAGAAAGTTGGCTTTGTTGGTTGAGGAGGAGGCTCGAATCACACTAACAACGAAGGATATAGAACCCTTGGAAGATATGGGTGAAGTGAAAAAACAAACAGAAGAGATGAAGAAATCGATGGAAATGTTGGTGGAACAAATGCATGAGTTCAAGGAAATAAGTCAAGGAAAATTTTCACAAAGTGAATAAGTTGAAGGACTTTGCTTTGTGGACACAATGGTAAGTGGGATGAAGATCGAAGCCTTGGTTAACACTGGGGAAACACATAGTTTTGTGAGTGAATGAGATGTGAATTTTCTTCATCACAAACCTTAGAGATGTAATAGAACATGTAAAGTGTTGAAGTCAACAACAATGTCGATGACGGATATTGTTCATTCAACACCATTGAAATTTGGGGAGTAGTTTTGCAACATCGATCTATTGGTATATCCATTGGAATATCATCTGATGACATTGGGCTTATACATCCTTAGACTTTCCAATGGAACTCCACTCATTCATGAAAGTCACTTAGTATTCTTAGATGAGCCAAAACACTAAGCACACCCCAAATGACGAAGAGGAATCTCGGGGGGATGCCTAAGATCTCTATGATTGGGTTGATATAAGGAGTTAGTGGGAGCACCAATGAGCCTTGCAATGTTACACAAAAATCAAAATTCATCCATGTCGCAACATCTCTAGGTAGTTTGTGGCAAGAGGAGAAGCAATTGATGGTGACAAAGACTTCAGTGATGAAAACCATGGGGAAGGTTGGTCGATTAAGGAAATTGCAAAACCATGAACATGAGTGTAAGACAGTTAGACTCGTCACTTTCCATGGAGGAGGAGGAACATCACCAAGATAATAATCATCAACAACATGTTGTGGATGTTGTGGAGGGTCGGGTAGCATACTTACCCATTGCAGAGACTCCAAGAGTTGAGCCAAGACGATGCATGGAGGCACTCAATCAACAAAAATTGAAGACAAATGTGGAAGAGGTAGGAGTTCAAGATCGACATCCAACAACAATTGTGAACTTTTGTAGGAAGGCCATGGGGATATATGATTTCCAACTTAATGCATAACGAATTGAGGAGTTGGGATGCACACCGAACATGTTTTTTTGGTCATGATATACTTTCACACAGAGCACAAATCAGACACCATGTATGCCAATAGCCTTGGTGGAGGATATTGGATACACTCTACCTGCTAGACGAAGAATAAGGAAACAAGTTGTTGGGAGAAAGAAACATGAATGATGATTCCTAGTGGAGGTATCATCGAAAGACTCAAGTAGGGAAGTTGCATGACAAAAGATGGGTTATAGAGGAAACTTTACAAATTATGACAAGGGGCAAGACCTTGTCCAAAACCAAAGGGGTTCAACTATGTGAGAAGAACAGGTTGCGACTATAGCAGGAGACTCAAAAAGACCATGGATATTTGGACATGATAATGATGAGGCAGATAGAAAAGAGTTTGTTGAATGTTGAGATGGGCATTCTCTAGCAATGAACACAATAGTTGGAATGATCATCCAACCGGTTTGAAACTTGAGAGGATCCAATGTACATGAAATAAAAACGACAAAGATGAAGTATCAAAGCCATCAATGGTTAAGAGAATCCAAAACTTGGGTGCACTTAGAATAACGTTGCAAGGAGATTTGGTCTTGACAATAACAATTGACGATACAATAGTTCTTGGGTGGTGACGAGATCCAGAGATGGAAAGAGATGCCATAGAGATTGACAAATGTTTCTAGGGATGGAAAAAACTTGGAGTGGGGGAGGATGTAAAGTCTCCCATGACACCCACCGAGCGTGCATGCTCCTTGGTAAGATTCGGATATGGAACGGATGAAGAGAATAAGGAAGAAATTGTTTAGGAAAAAAATATTTTTGGGTGTGGGAAGGGGAACCTTGGGAGCATGATGGCCAGATGCGGAATTGAGGGGGAAAACAACTTACTTTCCTTATAACAATTGAAAAAGACTTGGGTTTTGTTTGGGAAAGAGTGGGGAAACTTCTGAGAAAAACCAAGGAGTGTACCCATCTTCCCTCGACAATATGGGTGCGTTGGAGAGGTTGGATGACCCCATCGGCACACCTACAAGGCATAACAACGATTGGAATGAAGAGTGCATAAGGAAAGGGGCGTGTTGTTCCTAAGATTGATTCTAAGGCTCAAAGAATAATGTGAGGCATCAAATATTTAAAATGAAGTATTTTTATAAGTGCTTTTTCTACCTTCAGTTTTCTGTGAAATGATATTTAAATGAAATTAATAATAAGACAGTACAAAGGTTGTATCCCGTTATCTAAGTCGCAATTATAATGTCAAATGTTGTAGAAATGATTTACAAAACTGTTAAAATAAAGTCATGTATCAGTTACAGATAAGTCTCACCTTGTTTGCAGTAGAAGATACACCCTTGAAAGAGATAAAAATGCAATAATTCACATAGATCATGGGTCTTGTTTTACTCACAGTAATAACAGAGGAAAAATAGTTATTGAATGAACTTATGATATATTATTATCACAGTAGATGTAGTACTAAATTGTAATCATTCACTCTTCAATAATTACATAAAAAAATTCAGAGAGATGGAAACACAGAGGAAACACATAACTCAAACTGAACAAAACTTATAATCTATGTCTGCACTTATATTGATATCCAAAAAAAGAGCTTTCTCTTTTACATTTGGCAAGAAGCAACCTAGAATAGATCTAAAACCTATCTATTTATACAAAAAATGTCACAACTAAAAACCGTTGGACTTCCTACAATATCTGCCTAAAAATAGAATACATTCTAAATGAAATAACATCATGCAAATATTGTTGAGTTTTGTTGGCGCTTCATCTATCTCTTCAATTGCTTGTAGATGCATTTGTTTTCCTTTGTTCTTTAAACTGGGTACACATGTCCATTATGACCACCAAAATTATTTGGCTTACTATCTTTTCCCTCTTATTTCCTTGCCATCTGTCCCTTCAAATGAATTTACTGGGATAAAGAATTACAGTTGAAGATATGGGGGTGGTAATTGGACATGTAGCTCATCTCTGGATCATTATGGGATGGCTAACAATTACGGGGAAGAGTAATTGTTTGCGAATAGGATGACATGGGGACAAGTGTCCAATAAGGAGGTCGGATGAGTGGATTCAATAATGTAAGTGGTAAGGTAGATGATATCGGGAGCGTGGAGGGTCTGACAGGATGGAGGGTGAAAGGTAGAGTGGGTGGAAGATATGTGTTGAGTCAATATTCTAAAGGTCCAACATTAAATCAAATAAAATAAATGATCTAAAGTCCCTTTATAATTTTCTATTTTGTGGGGATGCGAGGAAGTGGTTTTGAGGTAACGCACCTTTCATCCTGTAATGAACCTGGTGATGCCACGTACCACCAAGAGAAAATCACAGTTTAAATTGTGGGACCTCCCTTCGAAATTAAACCTCGTGGAACTTCGCCCCCCTCAATCGCTCTTGGTCGTTGATCTCGAGAACTCACGATCCATGATACTTTGGTTCTGATCATATTGGTGCTCATGCTAGATTTATCCCTTCCCTGCCATATTTGGTCCCTTTCCTGTTTTATCAGGATTCCAAACCAGTTTAGCATTCTACTAGATTCTGAAATCTTATCCGTCAAATTTCCTTGCAACTTTTCATGGATCCATAATCCTTAAGGAAACAAAATTAGCCTTCCTGTAACAAGAGACGTTTGTAAGCTTTTCACTGAATGGAAAACTGTTAATTGCAAATGGTAAAATGATTTTGAAATTGGAAGAGATTTATTCACAAAGTCTATCGATCTTCGAAGAATTTATTAAAAACTTAATGGAATTTATTATCTGGTGATTCACAATCTTTATTGAAGTCATTAACCTTAATGAATCATAGATTCCATTAACACTTCGACGATTTGACATTCGGAAGTTTTGGATGTGAGAGGGAAGAAATATCCCGAAGGCCGAATTCATGAAGGTGTTAATCTCTTATTAATCACTTTTATGTTTTAATTAATAATGTTTTAAACATTGAGTTAGCCTTAAGTACTTTGGTGGTTTGGATTTCGGGATTTTTGGATGTAGCGCGATAGAAAACCTTCGAAGGTCAAATTCCCAGAATAATTTATTAATACTTAATTATGATTAATCAAATTTATTTAAATGTTTTATTAACTCTTTAAAATAGTTTTTACTTTTTCTAATATTCATTACTTCGACACTTAGATATTGTATGTGCCTTATTAACTAATGGATTTATTTTAAAATTAAAAGGCAATTCTCTAATTTTTTTTCTTTTTGGGTGAGAATTTTATTTCTAAGAGGCAAAATCTAAATTTCATAATCTCAAAATTATACGCGTTCTAACATAGTCTCCATCTGGGGATTGTGGCTCCCTGTGAGGCGTAGAAGAATAGTATACCAAGTGCCTTTATTGCATAAATGGATTCATTATTTCTTTTGGAAACATTTTCCAGTTTTATTTAAGAATTAACCATACATAGAAAAATGAACTTAACCAAATCTCAAAAACCTTCAAAACATACTTAATGATTGATCTCAAGTTAGGCTATTTAAGATTTTATTTTCCTAAAATTGATTTCAGAATTGTTTAAGATAATCAAAATAATTTTAACTAGAATATCATGCTTCAACCGACTTTGTTTGCTTCAAGGTTAAGCAAATGTAACTTATTTATTTAGGGAATCCTTAGTTGGTTTAGGATGTAAATATCACCAGAAAGAGAACTAGATAACAGAGTATGATATATGGATATGTATGACAACCTTACATATATTATAGATATTTCTTCACTGCCAGCGAGCTTGTTTAGTACCCCGGTGAAGTTATCTACTTCTACCATTGAATATACTTTCACCACTTCAATTTGCATTTCGCTGAGATGAGGGAATTGACATATGAATTTCCTTTCATCATCTCTTTTGGACAAGATGGGGGAAATCAAATTATGAATTTCCTTTCACCATATGTCTTATATTTTAATATTTTGAAGTGGGGGCAATCAATCTCTATGTAGCATACAAGGGATGATATATGTTTAAAATTTTTAAACTGAAAATAAGGTCTGTCAACAATTTTGAGAATACTCTGAAACAAACGTTCTTCCAATTTTCAATACACCTTCGCCTAAAGGGAATTTTTTTTATGAGAATTTTAATTTTTTCAAGGATCAACCTTGAGAGAATTAGTCAGTTTAAAGTCCGATAGAAGAGCTAAAATTATCAGGATTAGCCTAGACATACTTTTTCAATTAAAATCAAAGGAACATAAAGATTTTTTCCTAATCTTGTTTTGAAAATATGTTTTTAAGTTTTCAGAGTCAAGGTAGGTTTTTGTCTTTCTATGAAGACTAAAAGAAAATAAGAAAGGAGAAAGAAAATCATAAGTGGATCATAACTTGGGGATAGTTAAAAAATTTAGCCAATCACGGATTTGAAGGATCCAAATTAAAAATATCCTAATCCTACACAAGTTTTTGTTTTTAGTTCAGACTTCCTTCAAGATTATTTATTATTATTTTTATTTTCATTTCAGAGATGGATTTACAATTTATCAGTAGGACACTTCAAGTTATAATTTTATACATTTCTGATTTTTAGGTCAGGTGATAATATTATCATGAGAAAAACTTCCTTCACCTTCGTTTCAAAATAATTTGTAATTCTTATTTGAACTATAAGAAAAGTAGGGACTCGTACCTTATTTTCCTTTTGAAATTTCAACAAGGAAGATTATTTATTTATCACCTATTTTTTAGAGAAATCAAATGCTTGAAAGACGAGTGTCGATTTTTTATTCAGCCTCATCTCTTGTTCAACAAGATCTATTCTGCAAAAGGAATGAAATATAAAATATCAGATAATACTGTAGAATAGAGATGATATGTGATACAAATGTTTTTGTTTTTTTTGAATGATGTCAAGCAATCATCAACTTATTGAAATTATTTACAACAAATGATCAAATGACTCAAATAGTTTACAAAAAGAAAAGAAAGATTGAAAATTAAAATAGCCAATGTCAATCCAATCCGATATATACAATGGAAATCCAAAATGTAACTATTGCATGAAATGTTTTAAATAACACCTGTTGATAGGGGCCTTGAGAATCTCTCCATTGAGAGTTTCCAGCGAGAATGATTTTTTTCCCTTAGTAGTGGCAATTTTGAAAGGTCCGAACCAGAGATGATCGAATTTTCCATGTTTCCCTGCATCTTCATTTCTAGCTCCGTGTCTTTAGATTTTTTATCAAAAAGGGATTTCATATTATCCTGGTATTTTTGAAGCTTATCATCCACTTCTACTATGTTTTGCTAAACTTGGTTGATTTGATTTGTTCTTCTTGTAACATCATTTGGCTCTGCATTCGCATCCTCCCATAGTTTCATCACAGGAAGAGCAACATTAATAGGAAGGATAACTTTATTACATTAAACTAATTATAAAGGAGACATACCTATAGATTTATTGGTACCAATTCGGTTTCCCCATAAGGAATATTTTAAGTGTATATGCCAAGATTTTTTATTTTATGTAAAAAAATTCTTGATTATAGTCATCAAACTCTTGTTAGATGATTTAGAAGAATCAGATACTGTCACTGAGAGGGGGGGGGTTGATTTAGTGACACAATAATTTTTTCAATTTTAATTTATTTATGCAAACATAATTTTGACACAATATTTTATCGTGGAACCCAATTGGGAAAAACAACAAACACTTTTCTATTAACTGCAAAAATTGTTTTACATGTTACATAGAAGGAAGATATTCTTCCTTTTCAATCACCACCAACTGATCATGATGCACCCACACACTTTTTCACCAGCACCAATTGGTAGGAGGCTATGACCCCCTGTTTAGTCAGCTACAACTAACAAGGAAGCACCAACTCCCTCTGCAGGCACCAACCTGCCCTTGCACCACCCAACCACCCTTATTTTCTGAATCTGGAAAAACTTCTATATCAAGTCTTTACTGCATCTTTCTCTGCTTCTGAAATTTAATATATCTTATGATTTGGACTGCAGAGTCACACACTTCTCAACACTCTTCCTCATTTATATAATATTCAAAACGGTGTGAGAGTGATACACTGTGTCCCTTTGTTTGAAACATCGCACCTCTTTGTTTAACTTAACCATAATCATTTTTTTATCATTTTTACCATGGATGTATTTCATAAATTGATCACAGATATGGATCAATTTCATCTTCTAACTTGATCCTGAATCTCTACAATTATTTCAAAAACCAAGATCATTAGAGGCACTTCCTTCAAACCATTACATGTGACCGATAACACAAATCCACGATCTTATCAAATTTAGTGATGCTTTATCTCTTCCCTTTTATATCTCTTGTTCCATATGACCAACGACAGTGACCAAACACTAGGCCAAATGAGTGCTTATCAGAGTCAAAGGTCATGATTTAATCTCCTGATGGACGACTGTCGGAACTTTAGGATTTCTCCCTTTCGATACTTCAGGACTTGAAGACCTTTAAAATATTCCAAATACGATTTCCCGAAGAGATCAGAAAATTTATTTCACAGAACCAGATCAATGGTCAGATTTTATCCTTACACTATCCTTCCATTGTAATATGATCCAATGATTGAGAATACACCCGAAGTGATCTTTAAATCAAACGAATCATGTCCACTTGTCCTTGTTGATGTGGTATATCAACATGGTTTGTCACATGTCCTTTCTGACATGGTCTGCTTACGTACATCTCCCAATGTGACACATATAAATCTCCTTGATCTAACGATCAGAATAGTATCCGAAGGGTATCTCAGATCGACGGCTGAGAGTGACTTCGAAATTTCGAATTTCGTGACTTCGGTTATTTCGATATCTCAACTTCACAATTCTTTCGAAGTGATATTTCCTGAAGCGTAACCTCCTCACATATTTATACTTGAAATGAATGATCTTAGATCGACGACTTGATTTGTCTGCGATGTTGCTTTGCCTTATTTTAAATCCAACGACCCTCAATAATTTCTTATCATATCCTTCCACTTAATTTGATCCGATGGCTGACGGAGATTCAGATAATCAAGATCTCATCCTTTCTGCATATCCTATCCTTCCACTTAAACTGATCCGACAGCTGAAGGAGATTCGGATAATCAAATTCTCATATTTTTTCAACTTATCATGTCCTTCCACTAGAAAGTGATCCAACGGTCATGAAGAATCTTGGAGCAGATTAATGATCAAGGATGATTTTAGAACCAGAACTTGCGAGTGACTTAACTCATCATCCATGCTCCGCAACTTGAATTTGTGCATTTTTTGGTGAGTCAAACACAATCGTCGATCTTTGAAGCTATAAGATTTGATGGTCCTGACTAATTGTGGGATTGTAATTAGCGAGTCATTTGATTCTTCTTTCACTCTCTGCAATTCATCCCTACCGTTGATCTGGTGCTTGTGTATTTCAGTCTTTGTAAATCTTCATATGACCTCTGACTGTGATTAGGCACCTATCTAAAGGGTGATTCGGAGATGTGGGCTTCAAGTTTTTCATTGTATGCTATGGCCAATATTCTGATCTCTGAATTGACGAATTACAGGAAATGGGTGCTAGCTCCTCTTCCTAGCCTCATCTCACATGTGACCTCGGGCTATGACCCAGGGCTGAACTCATGAGTGATTCGCAATTTCTCTGAATCGCGAATCCATGAATTTGTTTATCTGTTGCCTAGTCCCTGACTTCCAGCTAATGACTAGGATATATTCAAAGATTCATACTTCGTAACGCTCTCCTGTGCTTTTAATATCTACATACCGTCCTAATATAACTTTGATTTTTATTCGCTAACTCTCCTGAGCTTTAATCTCTTCATATCATCCAATTGTTTGACATCAACCATTATATGCTAACTATATATTGTTGATATCAATGAAAATTCGTCATACCAACTTATCACCACATCAAAAACATTGACTGTTGACATCAATGAAAATACTTCAATGACACTCTCTCCAACAATCTCCCCCTTTTTCATTGATGGAAACACACCAACTTCATACACAATATCCCCCTATGATGATGCTTCTCTCCGTTGAAGTTATTCTTCCCCTTTGACATTAATGGAAAATGGTTTCTTCCCTTATGATAAAGCTCTATCAGTATACTGTTGATTAGATTTTTGAACACAGGTAACTTCTCCTGCAATCAAAATTTTTTCCATCATAACTGAATGACTCCTTCTAACTTTGATTGTTGTCTCCCACTGATTTGGTGTCGACTGATGCATTTTTTTTTTTTGGAGAGATTTAGGTTGGAAGAAGGATTACTCCCAATTTGTGCCTGAGATATTCAAATACATCTCTACTTAAGGGTTTTGTGAAAATATCTTCCACCTGATCTTGTGTTGGAACATATTCCAATTTAATGTTCTTTTTTTAAGCCTAATCTCTTAGATAGTGTTATTTTATGGAAATGTATTTTGATTTGGAGTGTTGAACAGGGTTCTTGGAGAGACTTATCGTGCTTGTATTATCACAGTGGATAGTAGTAGGTTATTCAAATATTATTTTGATGTCTTGTAAGGTTTTTTTCATCCATTCCACTTGTGTGCAACATTTTGTTGTTGCAATATACTCAGCTTCATTGCTAGACAATGAAATTGAGGATTGTTTCTTTCTTATCCAAGCTACCAATGATTCTCTCAAAAAGAATGCTCCTCCACTAGTACTTTTCCTGTCATCTATAGTACTTGCCCAATATTCATCTAAATAGGCTTTTAAGGTGAATGAATCCTTACTAAGGTACCACAAACCAAGATCTATGGTTCCTTTCAAATACCTGAAGATTCTTTTTACATCTTGAACATGGCTCTCCTTTGGTCCTGTTTGGAATCTAGCCACCATCCCAACTGCTTGCTTGACATCAGGTCTGGAATCTATTACATAGAGTATACTCCCAATCATTGATCTGTAGTGTTTTGGATCTACATATTTGGACTCGTCTTCCTTACTTAGTTTGCATCCAACTGTCATAGGTTTACTAACACGTTTGTAATCCTTTAACTGGAATTTATTAAGCATATATTTTACATACTTAGACTGATGCATAAAGACTCCTCTTCTGGACTATATTATTTGTTGTCCTAGAAATAAATTTAGTTCACCAAGCAAAGACATTTCAAATTCTTGCTGCATCCTCCTAGCAAAGTCATTACTCATTTTTTCATCATCATTGCCAAATATAATATCATCAACATATACTTCCACAATAATCATGTTATTACCAACAATTTTATAATAAATATTGTTGTCTGTTGATCCTTTTTTGAGGCCTTGTTTTTGTAAATAAGAATCTAGCCTTGCATACCATGCTCTGGGTGCTTTTTTTAGCCCATAGAGTGCTTTCTTTAATTTACAGACATAGTCTCCTTTGTTAGTTAATTTGAATCATTTTGGTTGCTCAATATAGACTTCCTCTTCTAGGTTTCCATTGAGAAACGCTGACTTGACATCCATTTGGTACACTTTAAATTTATTATAGCTAGAGAAAGCTAAGAACATCCTAATTGCCTCTAATCTGGCCACGGGTGCAAAGGTTTCTTCATAGTCTACTCCTTCAACATGAGCATACCCTTTACATACTAATCTAGCTTTGTTCCTAATTACTTACCCATTCTCATTCATTTTATTTTTATACACCCATTTAGTTCCAATGAAATTTTTATTTTTTGGTCTTGGAACGCATTCCCAAGTTTGATTTGTTTCAAATTGGTCCAATTGATCATTCATATCATTGACCCAGTTCTCATATTTACATGCCTCTTTTATTGAGCTGGGCTCAATTTATGAAAAAATTGTTATTTCTATTTGATACAACAATTGTCTTCTTGTGTGCACTCCATCATGCTTATTTCCAATAATCAATTCTTCGAGATGATTATTTTGAGTCATTCTTGAGGGTTTTTTTATGTCTCTTCTTGGGGGTTCTTATCTTATATCTTCTTCTTGAATATATTCTTTGTCTTCAATAGTATCCATATCATCCTCTTCCCTTTCTTATTTATTCTCTTTTACTTCTTCTGATTGTGTACCAATTGACTCATCATCATCCTCATCTTCACTGTCAAGTATAGTTTCTTGATTTTTTATTCTTATAATTTTTAGATCATCCACCTTGACATATGCACTCTCAACAATCTTGTGTAGTCTGATATTGTAGCATATGTATTCTTTCTTGTTAGAACCATATCCAAGAAAAATACCTTCATCATATCTGGCATCAAATTTTTTGAGATTCTCATCAAGCCTTTTGATGTAGCACTTACTTCCAAAGACTTTGAAATATTTTACTGATGGAGATATTCCAAACCATAGTTCATAAGGAGTCTTATTATTATTAATCCTGAGCTGACCTCTGTTCAATATGTATATTGCAGTGCTTACAACTTCCCTCCAATATGCATAGGACAATTTTTCATCATTAAGCATAGTCCTTGCAGCCTCCTGAACTGTTCTATTCCTTCTCTCAACAATCCCATTTTGTTGAGGTGTTCTGGCAGCAAAGAATTGTCTTTTTATTCCATGGATTTCACAGAAGAGATGAAACTCTTTTGAAGTGAATTCATCACCATTGTCTGATCTAAGGCATTTGATTTTTGTCTCCTTTTCATTTTAAACAAGGATTTTAAAGGCTTTGAATTTGTTAAGTGCTTCTGATTTTTCTTTGAGAAAACATATCCAACCCATTCTAGTAAAATCATCAATGAACAACATAAAGTAGGACTATCCTTGCAATATCTTGGTCCTTGTTGGTCCACAAAGGTCAGTGTGAACAAGCTCTAAAGGTTTTGAGGTTGAGTATTCTTTTTCTTTGAACCTTATTCTAGTTTTCTTTCCTAGTTTATAGTGTCTAGACATAGTATTTGATGGCTTTATGATATTTGGAAAGTTTCTTACTGCACCAAGATTTATAAATTTCAATAGATTGTCAAAGTTAATATGCCCCAACCTTCTATTCCATAGCCAAATTTCATCGACTAGATTCATATGACATTCCTCATTCAATTTTTCATCTAGTATATACACATTTTCAAGAGTTCTAGGAGCAGTACCAACCAATTTTCCCGTGTCTTCTCTCCTAATCTCAAATTTTTGGAAATCAAAGATGCAAAAGTGCCCCTGATCATAGGTTTGGCTGACACTTAATAGGCTAGGTTTCATTTTTTCAATAAGAAACACATTCTTGGTTTTGTCTTTTCCCAAACTCACAGTGCCTTTCCCAAGTATGTTACCTGAAGCATTGTCACCAAATGTAACTTTACCTTTTTGTTTCTTTAATTTCAAAAACTTGTCTTTGTTTCCTGTCATATGTTTTGAGCACCCACTATTAACATACCATATATCTTCCTTATCTTGGGCTTTTAAGTCAATAAGACATTCCTTCTTTAGTGTTTTTTCTTTCCAAAACTTATTTTTCTCTCTAATGAATATTGGTTGTTCTAAGACTTCCATTAATTTGCAATTACTAGCCTTATGTCCATAGTTATGGCATCTGAAGCATTCTAGGTCCACATCTTGTAGAGGTTAAAAGGAGTTATATTTTCTATTGTTGATTTAATTTACTGCTTGGTTATCTTTACGGTTATAGTTCTTAACCCTCAAATTTTTCCTTCTATATGTTCTACAATTCATAGCTTTGTGTCTGAAATTAGAGAATGAAAAGCAATAACCAAAGAAAATATGAGGATACATGTTTTGATAGAAATTATTTGGTATTGTCTTATCTTCCTTCTTGATGGGTGGAAGTGGTCCTCTGGAGTTCTGATAATTTCTTGTCTTCTCTTCATTTTTCTTCTTGAATGTACTGAGGAGAGTATTTGCATAAGATTTTGAATTAACTTGGCTTTCTTCTTGAGAATAGCCTATTCTAGTTTTATTACTTGAATCCCTTTGTGTGGTAATAATGTTACCCAATATTTTAGAGCTATTCCCATATCTTGTTTGAATGAGTTTTGTATCAAGTTCTTTTCTTAGGTGAACTATTTCTTCCTCCATTCTTTCGTAGGTTATTTGCTTTTCTTTAAAAGACTTTTCTAGACTTTATTTGATCCTATTTGCTTCTAGGATTTGGTTTTTCAGGTTGCTCATGAGTTTTTCCATCGCGCATTCTTTTTGTTCATGTTTTTCCTTTTGTTTAACTACAAAACTTTTCATCTGTCTATATCTGGTTTTGCATTTTCTTAATTCATCCAAGGCACTGAGAAGTTATTCTTCCATATTAACTTTTTCTTCATCTTCTGAATCTTTCTCATGTTTAATTTCTTCTATCTCAATAGACTCTTCAATACCTAGAAAAAGGACTTCATCATCATCATTGTCACTAGATTCTGATGAACTGTTGTTTTCTTCTTTTGAGTAAAAGTTCTTTTTCCCTTTGTAAAACGTTTTCTTGTAGTTGGGTTTTTCCTTTTTCTTGTATTGTTTTCTTCATCTTCAGGGTCCTCCTTGGGATAGGGACACTTGGCTTCAAAGTGGCCAACCTTGCCACAGTTAAAACATTTGAAAGGAAGCTTGCCTTTTTACTTCCCTGATCCTTTCTGAAGTTTTTTAATAAAACTGGCTTCTTCCACATCAGATTCTTCATCATGGATGGATTGAGGTTTCTACTTCTGATTCTTTGTTTTCTTGAGCACCTTGAAGGTTTCCTCTGCTTGTGGGAGGTTCTCATGTCCTAATATTAACTCATAGGTTGTGAGGATTCCATACAATTCATCCATGGTGAGTTTATCTAGATTTTCTCGATCTTCAAGAGTGGATACTTTAGGATTGTATAGAATAGCTAGTGTTCTTAGTATTTTTTCAACTAGCTCATTGTCTAATACTTCTACTCTGAATTTGTAAGGTAGCTAGAGAGGTAGTGGGGGGGCCTAGAGGGCCCATAGTGATAATAGTGGAGGTCATTCAATGTAAGGTGGACTAGGTCCATTATATTATTAAATAAGGTCCACTATGGTAGTTAGATATA
>CBVK0101510110.1:0-12277 GCA_900067695.1 Picea abies
AAATTACACAAATGGGCTAATTTTCCATGGTTTTTCCCAAAAACATATTCACTAATTTCCATTTTTTCTAAAAATGATTCACCCAAATTCCATAGAATAAAATTAATTTACCTTAAAAATCGCCAAATTTTTTTAGAAACTGTATAAAATCCTTAGAAGTTTGAATATTTTTACAAAATTATAGCCAAACATTTTATATTTTGCATATTAAGGACTCGTAATATTATCCAATGTTTCTACATTTTAAAATAAATTTTCATTTTTAAAATCATCCATGGGAGAGAGAGGTCAGATAGAGAGGAATATAGGAGGGAGGGAGGGAGGGAGGGAGAGAGATAATTTCTTTGTGTTAACAAGAAAGCACACATTTTATTGTTCCTAATAACACATGCATGTTTTAGGAACACATGCATGATGAAGGAATGCACACACACTTTAGGAATGCATGCACATTCCTAAAATATGTGCACGTTATTTAAATCTCGATTTTTTTCAGGCGGGAGTGACAAATCTAACGTACGTGTTTGTTGAGTCGGTTTGCTTGAATTTATTTTTGGCATGACAAACCTAGTAGTTCAATCTGCAAATACATAAAAACATCCATTTTTATTAATATCTCTTGATATATCTTTTTTTGATGTTATTTTTCCATAGGCTACACAAATATGTTCTTGATAAAACTATAGACACATATAGAGTTGGGTATGAAAATTTCAAATATACATTTTTTTTTTAATATTGTTTACTATTTTTATTCTATTTTTTTCTTCGCATATATCGAAATCCTAGAATACATACCTCTCTGATTGTTTCTATAGTTTTTTGTCAGCTTAACCATTTCTAAAAATAGTTATATTTCACACTAGAGGAGATCGGTATCTATGATCTGAAAATAAATAAATTATTTTGATCATGTTAAGACCCTTTTATCCTACGTGAACAAAATGCATTGCAATTTCAAGGATAGATTGACTTTCATAATTTAAAAAAAATATAAAATTAATATTGTAAGTTTCTAAAAAATACACCGCACTATAATGATGGGTTCTCTACAAACATACAAGTTTTTGGAATGAAATTCCATCATTAAGGTACTCAAACCCTACATGAACAAAAACATATACCTTATTTTTTGTTGGAAAAAGAACATACAACTTTTAGAAAAAAATCAAATTTCACACCATTATTCACAATTTTTATGAATAAAAGTTGTTTAATTGGAAAGCTAATTCAATTTCTTACGTTTCATATTCTTACACAATATTGAAATTCATTGTAAAAGTACCTTGAATAATCCCTCCAAGTTAAAATATTGTTGTTTTTCCATGTTTGCATTGCCACTAACACGTCATGAGAGAACATCATTAGCTTGCACATACCCATTCTACTATTGAAATGTCATAATATTCCATATCATTATATTCAACCTTTTCAACCTAAAAAATAACCCCATACTTTATTTCTTTTCAAACATTGAACACAATATAACCTTTGATGATCATGCCAATTCAACATAACCATTGAGTAATGTCTAAATCCAACATAACTCTTGAGGTAGTTCATAATGCAACATAACTCTTGATGAACTTTTTGATCTAGCATAACCCTTGATCAACATTCTGATCTAGCATAATCCTTGAGGATTGGTGCAATGGCAACATAACAGTTGAGGAACATAGAAATTTCACTTAAGTCAACCAAGATGAATACCATAATAGGGCACAACCAATGAATGTAAAAATTTCACATAAGTGAACCAAGATTAATGTCATAATGCAACGCAACCATTGAGTAATATCACAATCCAACATAACCCTTGAGGAACGTTGCAAGGTAACTTAACCATTGATGAAATTTGGAATGAAACATAACCATGTTATTGAATGTCACAACGCAACATAAAAATTAATAAGTCACAATTCAACATAATTGTTTATGAACACTACAATTTAACATAGGCATTGAAGAATTTCATAATGGGACACAACCATTGAGAAATATCACATTGTGGCATAACCATTGAGGATTGTCGCAATACGACCTATCCCTTGAGGTAAATCTGAATATAGTGTAACCCTTGACATATGATACAATATGACATAACCATTAAGGAATGTATCCATCCAATATAACCCTTGAGGAAGATCATAATTCCACGTAACAATTTATGAATGTCCTAATTTATCATAACCCTTGAGTAACACTGCAACGATACATACATTTATGAATGAAGGAATTCCACATAAGTCAGCCAAGATGGATGTCATAATGGGACATAACCATTAAGGAATGTATAGATTATGAATTATTCAACCAAGATGAATGTCAGAGTGTGACATAACCACTGAGGAATGTCACAATGAAACATAACTATTAAGGAATCTTGCAAGGTGGTATAACCCTTAATGAATGTCACACTATTACGTAACCCTGTATGAAATCTGAAATGTGAGAAAACCACTATTAAACATTGCAATGAAATATAAGCATTGATAAATGTCACAATACAACATAATTGTTGATGAATGTCACAATGGAAAAAAACCATTGAGAATATAACAACTTGGCATAATCTAACCAAGATTAATGTTGTAGTGTGACATAAACATTCAAAAACTTCACAATCCAACATAACCCTTTAAGAATGTCATAATGTAACATAACCCTTAATGAACTTCCTAGCACGGAAAACCATAATATTTACCTTTGAGTATCACAATATGACATAATAATATTATCAACCATGGTCAACCAAAGTCAACTATATTCAAACAAAGTCAACAATAGTAGAACATGGTCAATCATAGTCAACCATGATCAACCATAGTGAACTATGGTCTACAATGGTCAATCAAAGAAAACCATAGGTAAACAGTGTCAACTGTAGTTAGTGATCATCAACCATGATTAGTGATAGTTAAACATTATCAACCATTTTTATCCATGGTTAGACATGGTCAACCGTATTGACCCATTGTCAAACATCGTTAACAATAGTCCACCATCATCACCAAATTTAAGCTTGGTTAACCATAGTCAAACATAGACATACATGGTCAACCCTAACTAAACATAATGAATCATAGTCAACAATGGTCACTAATCCAACACAACCCTTAATGAATTTCATAAAATGACATAACCATATGATCTCCCTTCAAGTATAACAATATGGCTTAATTGTATTATCAACCGAAGTCAATGCAAAACATGGTTAAACACAATCAACCTTGATCGAATATAATTAGACATGACCAACCAAATTCAACCATCATCAACCATAATTTTCGATGGTCAAACATGGTCAACAATAGTCCTTCAAGGTCAATCATATTTCCTCATGGTCAAACATGAGTAACCATAGTCAAACATGATTGGACATATTTACCCACATTCAATCACGGTGAGCCATTGTTAAACATGGCTAGCCATAGATAAACATAGTCAACCATGGTCACCCATAGTGAACCTTGGTCAAACATAGGAAACCATAGTCAAACAGGGTGAACCATAGTCAAACATGGTCAACCCTAACCAAATATAGTCAACCATATTCAAACATGGTGAACCATAGTCAAACATGTTGAACCCTAAACAAACATATTTAACCATAGTCAACCATGGTCATCCATGGTGAAACTATCGTTAATGATGGTTAATCATTGTATGCCTTAGTCACTAATGGCTAGACCATAGTCAATTATGGTTAACCATAGAAAAAATTAGTCAACCATGGTCAACCATATCTAACCTATGTCAACCATAGCCAACCATGGTTAACTAAAGTCTATCATGGTAACCCTAGGTCTAGTCATTGTCAACAATAGTCAACCATAGCTAAACATGGTCATACACAATCAACATGGCCATCTATGGTTTACCAAATCTATACATAGTCAACCATAGTCAAACATGGTCAACCATGGTCAACTATTGTCAACCACATTTAACTATAGTTAACATTTTCTATAACACTTAAATTATTTTAATTTATGTGGTTAAATGAACTCCTATTGTCATTTTCAACATCTTCTTAACAACCAAATATCTATTAACCTAACAAATGGTCATACCTTTGTTGAGACTTAGATTCCTCAATCATATGACTTTTTTCAATTCCCTGGATGGAAGTCAAAGAACCTATTTTTTTAACTTTCATTGATGATATCTTCTTCGAATTAATTGGACCCACACACATCCACCTCCTCTAACTACACCACTTCACATTATGTGATAAAAGAATATTGAAAACAACATTTTTCTCAAGTAACATTTTCTAAATGTGTTATACTAGATCTTTCATCACAAATCGATAAAACACTAGTCACATTGAAGTAAATTAACAATATTACTAAACAAAAACAACTATAAAGTAATAATATTACTAAAAATAAACAACAACACTATCATGTCTAAGAATATGTCATATAACTCTTCAATTGCAATCAATATACTAAAATGGAAATTATCTATATAAATATAAAAAATTAAGCAATCACTTTTAAAAATAGAACTAAAAATTTATATAGAAAAAACATAATATTAACAATTTAGCAATTGCAAACTCTCATGCCATAAAAAAATACAAATTGCAAAAGTATAGTTTAAACAAACGCTTTTAATAATACAACTGAAATTTTCAATATAAAAATACAGCATGAACAATTTTTCACTTATAAACTCTCATGCCAATTAAAAATAATGAAACTCTAAAAAAAAAAAATGACTCAAAAACCTTGATCCTCAACCGCTTGAATGTCTTTGCCGATTTTTTTTGTATGATTGTATGATATGAAATTGGATTATATCACACTCCATGTTAGAAATAGATGTATTCTACGATAATAACATTAATATTTATTGTCTTGAATTTTTTTTCTTGGTTGTTATTGATTTTTTTACTAGCCTTAGTTACATTGATACTATTTTATCAACTTTCTTGAGGAGGAAAGTACTAAGTAGCTTTTCTTTTCATTCCAATTGTTTATAATGTTTCCATTATTTAAAAATCAAGTTTTATGGAACAGAATATCAAAATAGATAAATTATATAAAATTCAATCTGATGGCCCAATCATCTTCTCTGGCACGACCAATTCATCGAATTCTTTAGATGTAAGGACTCCAAGTTTTAGTGCAGCTTCCTAAACATAGAAACCAAAATTAATGTTAGAGTTCTATTTCATATCTATATCGTTACACAACCAAATCAAAGCTGAAAAAATTCTATAAAACTGATATTTCCTTAGTATTAAAATTTTACAAACTACACTCATCAAATTGACAATAGCACAACCACATAAAGTTCCTCCAAAGTACTTTATCCATGTTCTCAACTTGTTATTGTTATTATTTTACAAAACCAAATCAAAGCTGAAAAAATGCTATAAAACTGATATTTCCTTAGTATTAAAATTTTACAAATTACACTCATCAAATTGAAAATAGCACAACCACATAAAGTTCCTCCTAAGTACTTTATCCATGTTCTCAACTTGTTATTGTTATTATTTTATGCATTAATAATTTAATGCACTTTTGGTTTAAATTAGATTTTTACATTGGAATTTTTTTAACTAATGACATGAATAGAATGCACGATAATTCCTCTTATATATTGATTACCCTCGTTTAAGGTCTCACCACATTCACCAAGGTTTATAATCATCTCTTTTCTTGTCTACTTGTATAAATCGTGGATGAAAACATCGTAAAAAATGACCAACATTATGAGATCGCCATTTTTTACAATCGTAAAGTGAGAATGAAAATAGTATTAACACAATAGTTGAATGTGAATGTTCTTTTCTTGAGAAATTAGAAGAATGTAGAGATGATAGTGTGGAAACAATGAAAACCAAATTGTTATAAAGTTCACTAAGAGGTTTTATAATATACTTTAGAATTTACATAAGGATATCAAACCCCTAGTAGCAACCATTTTAATTTTACCTAGATTCTTTTAATGGAAATTTTGGCTTCTTGAGAAGAGAAAAGGAGACAAATACTCTTTCATAGGCCTAGGGGATGGTAGTAAAAGACAAAAGGAATCAAACAACTTCAGGAAAGGTATATTTCCATGGTTCAACAAGAGCATGAACTTATCAGGAACAATGAAAGGAAAGATTTATTAATTTGGATAAAATAACTTTATATGGAATGAAAAAGTTAATAGAACCCATAAGAGACTTGAAACACCCCTGTCAAGAGTTTAGGCCTATGTATTAGGAATGAAAAATAAGATTTCGAAAATAGAGAGGTCACAAATTAATTTGTGTGAACCTAGAGGAAACATTGACAAAAATAGAGGACAAAATGAGCAAAGAGTGGTCACGCAATGAATCCTTCAAACTATAAGAAACTTTGATAGAAATAGAGTACCAAATGAGCAAAGAGTGGTCATCCCCATGAATCCTTCAAAAATGGTATGCCAAGAAGAATACACATGGTTTATATGTTGTAGTGATTTTCAATCTAAAAATACATGTCCAAAAATCCAAATACATTGTGAGGAAGGTATTACATTGTGAGGAAGGTATGCGTGAAGAACCAAATGAAGCCAATGATGAACATTTTTCCAATGAGGATCTTGTCATTTGTTATTCATAAGGAAACTATTATATTGTTTGAAATGAGGATATCCATGAAATAAAAGAAAATTGTATTATTGGAATGTGATAATATCATAAGGATGTTTGGTGTGAAACCAATTTGCAAAGAAATCAACAATAAAGGATGGAATGTGTATGTTCAAAGAAATGAAAGAAATCAATAGAATAATCAAGTTAGAAAACAAGTATTTCAAAATCTTCATACCAATGAAAAATATTAGCCCCATGGATGGAGATGCCAAATGATTCTCGTCCAATAAATTTCCTATAAGTATCATGGAGGTTGATTTGAATGTCTACTTACCAAGTGATTTGTTGAAAATGAAAATAAGTATACCCTTAGTTAAGATATCAAAGACTTCATCTCAAAAGGAAAAGTTAAATAAATTTCTTTATTTTGAAGAGGTCAATGAAGATCGCATAGTTGTGTTTTAGGGAATGGATCAAGGAAGAAAGAAAAATATCCATTATCCTTTATATATAACAGGAACGATAAATTATTCATTGCTTCAAAACTACATGAGAGATAATGGGGCTTCTACAAATTCCATCTCCCTAGAGGTTATGAGTCATATACGTCTCAAAAAAGAATGAACTTACTAAAATTTATATGTTATGGACTCTAGAAAAATCAAGGTATGTGGTTTGATTAAGGATCTTTATTTTAAGTTAATTGCTTATCTAGAAATTACTCTCTTAATGGAAATAACGGTCATCGATGTCCTAAATGCAAGGGAAAAAATTTGTTATCAAGAAAATAGGATGTTAATATAGGAGGTATTTGTCATATGCTACTATAAACACATGTGAAAACACTTATGTCATTGTTCATACAGAACCCATGATGAAGTAACATGTGGAATACCCTAAGGAGTCCATGAATGGGATGGTATGTGCATAATATTATTTTGAGATTTATTCTATCATAGCACAATACATAGTCTAAAAAGTAGAATATGCTCCCACTAAAGAAAATGAGGGTATTTAGAAAATAAATTTTGACTGTCTCAATTCAGGGCAAGTGTAGGAGTAGGAATAGTGCTCAAATCTCCTTGGGGTGAAACTACATTTTTCTCTTATAGGGTTGAATTTGATTGCAAACAAGGTTGTATAATATAAGTAATTGTTGTTAGGTTTTGAGTTGGATAGAGGAATCAAGATAGATGTGTTAAATGTTATTGGTGATTTTGACCTGGTGGTGATGCAAGTCAAAGTCCATATTATTGAGATAAATGACAGATTGAAGAAGTACAAACATGTACTTTGGGACTCAATTGAATAGTTTGATGAATTATCTATATTGGTTATTACATAGGAATAAAATGTTAGGTTGATGCATAGGGTTTAGAAACATCCACCCTTCATCCATTTGGAGAAGTAATGGAAGGTAAGAACAATATCGAAATTTTATTTAGATCTTCTATTCTATGCAATTTTGAGCAGTGGAAAGTATTTCATGAAGATGCACAAATAGTCATATCTTTTAATAGCATGAAAGAGTTTTCACCGTATTGAGTAAATTAGGTAGGTGAACATGATGAAATTTAAGTAAAGAAGTGGAAAGACGACACGTGTCCTAATGGTCTTGTGTTATTTTAAAATATCTTCGACCAAGATGACATGTATAAATAGCCAAAGGAATCTAGCAATCATGAATATAGTGTATAAATCAATCTTAGATCAAAAGAAAACCTAAAGATCATACAAGGTAGCAAGGGTTGTTATAGTAAAGTAAGAATGGAAATGGAAACCCTCATATAGGAATAAAAAGATGTATTTTCATACAATTATAATGATATTAAGGCTCATATGGGAGATATAATTCATAAGTATTTGAAGAGTTGTAATAGAAATAATGGTATAAATATAGCATATATTATTTTAAGAATTGTTTATGTCTAGATCTCCTGATAGATCACAAAACAAGAGAGTTGAGATTGAAAACTAGAAAGTACCGCATGGTCCAAGGAGGATCGATTTGAAGGAACCCATAAGGCTCGGTACTTAGGTGCATCAATCATGAAGAGTCTAAGAAGCTTATGATAGAGTTACATAGTGGGATATCTAGAAGACATTATATAGAAAGGAAAAATGGTCACAATATTTTTAAGGAAGGATATTATTGACCAAACATATTTTATAACATCTGTTCTTTTTTAGATCATGTCAAACCTACTATTGTTTTGCAGGAAAAATAGTGGAGGCACAATTTCAGAAATGGGTCTTGACTTTATTGGGAATTTTAAGAAAATTCCAATAAGACTTTCAAGTGGATAATCACAACCAATGATTATTTCAAAATATGGATTGAGGAAATGCCCATAAGAAAGAAACTGACAATCTATTGATGGGTTTTTTATAAGAAAAAATCATCACTTGATTTTGTATCCCTACAACAAAAATAACTACCGACTATGCTAAGGCATCGATTCTATAGATTTAAAAAATATTTTCTTTGATTATGGAATTATCTTATCTCATTCGTCAAACTAACCCCCACAAGGAAAGGAATTTGTTGAGTCTAGGAAAAAAAATATGATGATGATAATTATCAAGACTGCGGGGGAGAAAAATAAATGCTATGATATAAAATTCAAATATGATTTAACCCCCACAAGGAAAGGAATTTGTTGAGTCTAGAAAAAAAATATGATGATGATAATTATCAAGACTGCGGGGGAGAAAAATAAATGCTATGATATAAAATTCAAATATGATTTATGGGATGACTAGATTATAAGAAAATAGGAAACAAGAAGAACCTCATTTAAACTATTATACGAAATCATTGCTACCTTATTGATCCATTTTAATATTCTAGTATATCAATTATTGTATTGGTTTACATTAGATCAACAAGTAGCTCAAGAAAGGAGAGATCAATGAGTATAAATTGAAAAAAAATGAATAAAGTCCTTTCATCATCTAGAAGAGAATTAGAACAAGGTTAAAGATAAATTTGACATAAGAGCTACCAAATGATGTTGCAAAAAAGTGACTATTTTGATCTCATTTAATGCATGGTGACATATAATGAATAAGTTCTTATGAGCATTAGAATATAAATTATTTTCTCTTAGTGAGAATTAGAGTATAATTAGTTGTTTATTTTCATGCTCCCTTTGTCATTTAGCTCATGACATTAAGAGCCAATTTTTATGTATCAAAGTTTATGGAAAAGAACTATTTTGGATTTCATTATTATTATAGAGTTGTGGTATGTCGGCATGGACCTATCCCACCATATGTTCTTACCTTTTCACAACAATATTTTAACAAGTGCATGCATATTATTGAGTTATCAAACACTTTGTATGAAAGTGCTTGTCCCTATATGGAGCCAGTTTTTACCACTCATGATGCATGAGGATTTTTTTCCATGTTTGAAAACCATGTTCAATAGGTTGCATTGTCGAGGATTTTTGGCTTGATGAACATTGGATCTATATTTTGGTCTCTATTTTCTTATTGAGCATCATATTTTGAGGCATCACCACATATTTAAAATCATGATAACATGTGTGGCATGTTTTCACTTTTTTGGGCCATCTCTACATAGTGCCATCCATGTTTGTTCGCTTGAGGGGATATGTGACATATCGCTAGGAACAATGACATATGTGGAGGTATGCCACATGACTTGTATATACAGTTATATGAACACATTACATTCTTGGACAACATATGATGTCACATTTTTTCATCGAATGGATTGAGTGGATTTATTAGTAGATAACTTTAGGAGAGGATACTCTTTTGATCACCATTTATGCTTACCTTAAGGGTTGATATGCATATTGGTTGTCTATTTGACCATTATATGCATTCACACATAGCCTAGCATACTTTTTGAGAGGAATCCCATCAACTAATAGGTTCCAATCATTTTTTGGAATCACATAAGCTAACATAGAACACCACCTCTTGTGCACATTTCACTAGAGTGATACACCTTTTGACCTTGTTTGGAGGAGGTTTGGTGGTTATTCTCATGGATCCACATTGTTGGAACATATTTCAAGGTTGTCCCATCATTGAGGAGGTTGTTATAACAACCAATGGGCCTTTATTTCCCATCTGTCTATGAGATCCACTCTTTAGGATGCTTTTTATCATGTTGGGAGGATAATCTTATATCATTGTGTTATTTTCAACTTGATTTTAGTATATAAAGGAGGGATGTGCATTGATTATTGCACCTTGGAACATATGTATGAGTTATCTTGATCATCTATCAATAGGAGGAGATTTCTTGTGGTACTAGAAGGTGTTTTACATGGTCAAACAAACCTAATCCAAGGAGTCATTTTTCTTAAGGAGAGGAAAAGTGGCATCCCCACTAATATGTCCTAATATTTTATTGTCATGTATTTTGACTTGTCTTGAAGGTGGATAGGAGATATAATGTTTTTATTATTCCTAGGAGATATCAGGGATATATAACTTGTTTATTATTATTTTATTTGTGAGGGTTTTGATTGTTGAAACTTTGAGGAAAGAAATATTGGGCTAGAATTTGTGTTGAGATTTGGTATCTTGGAGGTACTTCTGCATTGGCAACACTGAGCATGCGGAAGTGACCAAGCAAATTTTCTCCTAGTGACTTTATAAAGTGATTTTATGCGGAAGTGACCAAGCAAATTTTCTCCTAGTGACTTTATAAAGTGATTTTACAAAGTTGAGTCTTTTAATTCTGAAATGTAATAGTGACTTTATGAGTCACTTTATTAATTAAAGTGGCCTCAATGAATGATTAAATCGTGATTGTTGATCTGAAGGGTAAGAGAAGAGTCACTTGAGGGAGATCAAGGGTTAGAGGAGTTACAATTCAAAATTGATAAAAGGCATCTCATTAGGAGAGGAGGGTGCACACTTTGAGGAGAGAGTTGTGTGAGGTGAAGGGTCACTCATCCCAAGAGAGTTTTCTAAGCATGGAGAAAGGAGAAGGATAACAAGAAGGGAGACACATCTTTCAGGAGAGGAAAAGGGAATGCATCCCAAGACATTTGTTGATATAGAATAGGATTGTACAATAGTGAAAGGAATCTATACTGTAAGGATTTGTTAGAGGAACAATAGAGGTATGCACTAAAATCGAGGCTCTGATTTCAAGGCAAATTGCTGAGTTAATATCTAAGTTTTCCTTTACTATTGGCATTGAAATTCGTTCCCACTATTCATGAAATTTAATGCTAAAGTACACGATGTACAATTCAACATTGTAACAAAAATTTAATGCAATTTTCTTTGTCTGAAACTTGGCATGGATTTCTAGAATTCATGGACAATTATCAAGGTTAGAAGAGGCACATTTTTCTGAGTGGGTTCTGTTATATCATTGCTATAAATGATTATTGTAATCTCAACATCTTTATCTATAGATTAATAAATAATTCTCCTCAATTTGTCACTATTTTCTGTGCTATTCTTCTTAGGTTTTACCCAGAATTTTTCATGGTGCATATTGGATATTTTTTCCATTGTTAGTATATGATTTCACTGCAGATTTAGTTTCAGAAATACATTATTTAGTGTTTTTACTCATTAAGTATACCTAGTAAAGGTTTTAATGCTTGGATGTTATGTCTTAACTGGAGGCTGAAATCTGGGTATAATATAGTGAATTTATGAACTAATTTCAACATGGTATCAGAGCAGGTGCTCTGA
>CBVK0101510115.1:0-10026 GCA_900067695.1 Picea abies
GAATGTTTAAAAGTAGATGGTGAATAGTGGGTACACGTAGCATCCAAAAGTATATGTCCCGTCTGTGCAGGAATTCTGGGAATAACTTTCTTTTAAATTTGTATGGTTGGGTAGCTGAAGCATAAACTCAACAACATTATAATAATATTAATATTATAATAATATTAATGACAAGTATTATAACAATATTAATAACAAGTAAAGTAAAAAAATAGAACAACAATCACACAATGAATATAGTGTTTATTTGAAAAAACTTTTTTTAAGAGAAAAAACCACAATGATTACAGTGTTTACTTAAAAAAAAAATTGTAAGAGAAAAAACCACATGGTAATGTTCATCAATATTGTTATTATTTAAGGGAAAATTACAGCATCCAAACACAAGCTTATAACCATTTTTTCATTCTCTTCCCATATACCCGGCTACACTACATTGCTGGCTTGCCCACAACTCTATGGATATAATAAATATATAGAATCTATTATATTGTTAAACAAACCAGATCCACCAATTAAATGTTCATACATGCAAATTCCATTTTTAAATGCATGCAGCCACATAGGAAATTAGTTA
The DNA here is from genome assembly GCA_900067695.1 of Picea abies. Taxonomy (NCBI): domain Eukaryota; kingdom Viridiplantae; phylum Streptophyta; class Pinopsida; order Pinales; family Pinaceae; genus Picea; species Picea abies. Next base: position 578 of record CBVK0101510115.1, read on the forward strand.
GCAGTTTCAACATGTATAGGCTGTCCATGTCCTTCTCTTGGATACCTTTTGACTGTGATGATATACATTTTTTCCGCTGGCCATTAAAGCTCCCCCGAAAATCCAAAATTCATGTTGGGTTGTTTACGGAAAATCTCAATTGCTTGGAAGTACACCCAAGCGTTAAGAGAGCATGAGGAATAATGTCTACATCTATGAGTGAAATAAGTATTGAAACATTGAGTGTACCCGGCCATCAATATGTAGAAAAAATAGCCCGCCCGATGCAAATAATATATTTAAAGATATCATGTTTTGATTCAAATCAACGAACATTGAGATCAGCAATTTGGAAGGGAGATGGACTTCATTGACGATCTCTGAGTTTCTTCACATGCGCTTGATTTTGCTGGAGTGCTATGCGTACTTCTAGATGGATATAGGCAATCTAATGAACAAAGGAAGTGGCATGTTGTTGGGCGTTGAGCTGCTCGGAGATAGGTGGAGGCAATAAAGACGAAACTCAAATTGGGCTGTCTATTGGTACACATAAGAAACTTCAAAAGGGAGCAAACCATGATAGAATGAAGGGCCTGTTTCTACTGCAACTGTTTGGAATATGTTATGTAAAGCAATTTCGTCAAGGTGGATTGACTACCTGGAATTGACTATTTATTTGGAGGTGAAATGAAGCGGACTACTGAAGTTTGCACTCCAAAAGCTGAGAGAAAGCATTCCGAATTTCATTTTTTTTGGGGGAAGAAACTAGCATTCCAATAAGATGTGATGGTGCATAGTAGTTCAAAGGATGTCTAAACATGTCAAAAACGCAGCTCTATGCTTTGCTAGGTTCAAAGGATGTCTAAACATGTCAAAAACGCAGCTCTATGCTTTGCTAGGATGTAATTGCAATGCCTTGGTTTTGATCTTTTAAATGTTTTGAAAATATATGTTCTACATGATGTAAACATTTTATATAAATTTCTATTACATTACATTTAAAAGATGTAATAATTACATTTCACCTTGCCATTAACTTATCATTCAACCTTGTTATTAATTTATCATTCACTTTTTTACATGTTGGCCTAACCTCTCTGATCTAATTTGAATTTAACCATTTTTAAAATCTAGTCAACCACCTGATAGTAAGTACACGTAACACCGAAAAGTATCTGTCCCATCTGTGCAGGCATTTTGGCTCTAACTTTCTTCAACGTTTGGATATGCTGTGCATGTGCCTCTCATACATATCTCCAAAATTTAGCTCCCATGTTTGATGTTGTTCACCGAAAATCTTAATTTCTTGGAAGTAAAACAAAACGAGAGGAATAAAGTTCACATATATGAGTGAAATAAGTACTGAAACAATGGGTGTACCCTGCCATCAACCTGTGGATAAAATGGCCCCTTCATCAAAATAATATGTTTTTAAGGATATTATCTCTTGATTCAAATCAAGAGAATATTAAGATTTAGTATTCCTCTTTACTTTTTGTCAAGTTAACGTAAACTCTATGGCAACTTCCGTGATAAGAGTAGTGATGGAAATAATAGTAATTATATTAAACCATTTCAGTGATAAGAGTAGTGATGGAAATAATAGTAATTATATTAAACCATTTCAAAAAGCTTGTGAATCAACTTAATGTCTTCCATCTTTACGTTTTTTAAATGGTTTTCTTATACAAGTGTTTGTTTGAAGCTCCACGTATCCTACTTGAGCAGGCCACAAAATTCGGTTTTCAAAAACCATTTAGCTTTAATCAACTGGTGACAATCCTTTGGGATCTGTGTTTGTTTGAAGCTCCACGTATCCTACTTGAGCAGGCAGCAAATTCGGTTTTCAAAAACCATTTAGCTTTAATCAACTGGTGACAATCCTTTGGATCTGTGTGAGATCTGTGTTTGTTTGAAGCTCCACGTATCCTACTTGAGCAGGCAGCAAATTCGGTTTTCAAAAATTATTTAGCTTTAATCAACTGGTGAAAATCCTTTGGGATCTGTGTGAGTTAATTGCTAAGGACACCAAGGACACCATTCTCAAGTGTGGTTGTGATCACTAGAGGTGAGAGTGATTGTAAGTGATTTAATTGCTAAGGACACCAACGACACCATTGTCAAGTGTGGTTGTGATCACTAGAGGTGAGAGTGATAGTAAGGTCCCTCCACCCTATCGTCAGTGAGTAAGTAAATGAATTATTTACAAAGAAAATTTGTATGCCCTAAAATTCCCACCTTGATGAGTGAATTATCTACAAAGAATTTTTTTTTATGCCCTAAACTTCCCCCACCTTAGTGAGCTTGAGTTCTACTCAATGGGGTATTAGGAAGTTTTCCCTTGCTTCTAAAACAAGGTAATAGGTGATCATGATGCCACAATGAGGTATGTGCATGGATGTCCAACTATGTTTCCATATTTGTGTTGTTGAAAATTAGGAACATTATCTACCAAATGGGAAGCTCTTCTTCACGTCGTGAAGGCTCATATGGATTTAGCTATGATACATTGACCAATGATGAAATACCAAGGAAACTTGTGTTTGAAAGCATTGTATCGAGTGTTTAGAAAATTGTATGGTAAACATAGTGAAGTGGATGCAGCTTGTGATGCTTTCCTCGTTGAAAACATTTATTTTGAAGGTATAACCATACCGGATCACCCATCTCAAAGGGATATGGACTTTAATGATGATATTTGAGTTTCTTCACATGTGCTTGATTTTGCTACAGGGAAATGCATACTTAGTTTCTTCACATGTGCTTGATTTTGCTACAGGGAAATGCATAATTTTAGATGGATCTCTACAATTTAGTGAACAAAGGAAGTGGCTTATTATTTGTTCTTGAGAGGTAGGTGGAGGCAATAAAGATGGAGCTCAAAGGGCGCTTACCCATAACAAAATTCCAAAGGGGAGCAACCCATGATAGAATGAAGAGCCTTATCTCACTACAACTTTTTGGAATATATTATGCATAGCAATTGCACCATGATGGAATTGATTACTTTTAATTGGCTATCCATTTGGAGGTGAAATGCACTCGAATATTGATTTTTTCAATTGAAAAGATACTAGAGAGAATTCCAAAATTCTTGGAGGAAACTAGCATCATCCCAATCAGCTTGAATGACGTGTGGTACTTCAAAGGATGTTCAAACATGTCAAAAACATAGTGCTGTGGGTTTATAGGTTGTAATTGCAATGCCCTATTTTTCACCCTTCAAATGTCCTAGACATGATTATACATATGTTTTACATGATGTGAAGAGCTTATATAAATTATTAGTTAAAATTAATGTTCTAAGGAAAGTTGATTAAGAATGAGCACCGAAAGGGACTATGACACCATGAGAAGGAAAAGGTAAGTGGGTTGAAGGGAATATTTGTATGTCTAGCTACCTATATTTTATGTGTTTATTTGTCCTGCCTAGTTTTCCATTATGTTATGAACCAACAACTTGATAATGATAAAAATTCCATGAATAACAATCTATATATATATATATATATATATGATACAAAGGGTACAATTATAATGAAAAGGTGTAATGAAGGGTTCTAGCATACATACAAATATAAGATTATAAATGTAATAATTCAATATCTAGAGATTAATAAGGGGTTTTATCCATAACATGGGGCTTTGTATAGGGATTAACATGCCCCTCCCCTTCAAACAAATGTTATCCTCAACATTTGACTAACCAGGGGTGTTTCTACATAAAGAACTCATCTTCCCATGTCACCTCTTCCATTGGTAGGTTCTTCTAGTTGATGAAGTACTCTATAATTGCTAGATCTATCAGCTTATTAATCCTTGTTTCAATGATTGTTTATGGTTCTAGTATGATTTTCCCTTCTTCATTAATCTATGGTAAAATAGTTTGGACTAGGATTTTGTTTTTGATTACTTTCTTTAAGAAATAAACATGGAACAAGTGTTCACATGAAGATGGGGAAAAATTCAATTTGTAAGACATAATTTGAATCCTTTGCAAAAACTTATAGGGGCCATAATATTTGGGTGCCAATTTATTTTCCTTCTTTTGTTGCTTGAGGGAGATCTATTTATATGGTTGTAGCCTCAGAAATACTCAATCCCCCACTTCAAATTCCCTTTCACTCTGATGTTGATCTACTTATTGTTTCATACTATTTTGATCCATAACCAAGTTGTCCTTCAATATTTTGAGAACGTATTTTTGGTTCCCTATGTGGTCCTCCAATGCTTGAACCTTTGGATACCCTTTCAAGGGTGATGTGATGAATGAACAATGATATCCATAAAGTTCCATAAATGGGGACATTTTTTATTAAGTATGGAAGGATGTGTTGTACCACCAATATGAAAAGGGAAATCACTTCACCCATTATACGTATTCATTAGAAAAAAAATCAAGAAAGATATCCTTCTAGACATTTATTCACAATCTCAATTAGCTCATCGAATCAAGGATGGTAAAATGGGTTGCGAGCCAATTGGGCACCCAAACGAAAAAATAATTCACCCCAAAAATTTCCAGTGAAAATTGTATCTCTGTCACTTACAATAATATTTGTGACTCCATGTAGTTTTTTAATTGTTTCTATGAATGTTGTGGCTACTATACTTGCTTTAAAAGGATGAGAAAGAGATAAAAAATGGGTATACTTTGTCAGTTAATCCACTACTACCATGATGCCAACATTTCCTTCATATTTGGGTAAACCTGTAATAAAATCTATTAAAACTTGTTCCCATCGTTGAATTCATATAGCCAATGGTTGTATGAGACATGGTGTCTTGATTGTATCTCCCTTATTCTATTGACTGACCACACATCTAGACACCAAATTTTGAACATCAATTTTAAGAATGTCTTTGTGTTTCCTTGTTATATCTCTACCTTCATTTTGTTCTCAATATAATACAAATCAATGGTATCAAAACAATATGCACTTTTTTGTTTCTCTGTGCATGTCCCTCATGAGGTCAGGCTACTAAGAGTTAGGTCTTGAACTAGTTGATGATGGGGAATAAAACTCCCTCCAGCCCAAGAATCCTCCCATAGTAGAAGAAAAGAGAGATGATGGAGCAATAGATCATATCAAAATATTACTTGAGGAATCCCTTGCGCAAAAGAGGAACAATATGATGGATAATTTCACCCATATCCTTCAACGATTTCGAAAAATATCAGAGGTACCTTCAACTAGCAATCCTTATGGATATGCGATGCCCTTTAAGGTACAAGTTTACTTTGATATTCCTTTATTTGAAGGCTAGATAGACACCGATGTTTTGGAAAAAAAATTAAGTCTACTAGATGGTTATTTCTCTATCCAAAATTTTTCCAACAGTAAAAAAATTACCTTTGAGCTCGTCAAGTCCCTTGCCCATGTCAAATATTTGTGGGAAACTTACTATGAGCAACATGATAGAGATGAGTCTATAATTTTAGGACTTGGACCCACTTGGGTAGATTTTGTTGATTCCCTCAAGGAGCAATACTACATTTTTTGAAACTATGATGACCAGTACATGAGGTGGAGAACTCTGCATCAGGAGAGAGACCAGATAGTGCTGGAGTAAACCCACATTTTCCATACCTTGTGAAAAAAAATTGTTATCAAAGAATTTGAGAGACACTTTGTTTTTAAGTACCACAATGTCATGCATAGGTACATCCAAACATATATGGAGTTCCTATATATATCCTCACTAGAAGCCACTTACCCATATGTTATTAAGCTCGATTAAAAGTTCAAGAAAAATAATAATTGGGATTTCGGTTATGCAAACCTATCACAACATAATCATTATAAAGGTGGCCCTAAATCATAAATAAAAATATAGAGAAAGCATGGATAGGCCTATGACAACCAGTCCAAACCACAAAAAAAGAAGGGTAATGGGAAGTTGAAGAAGGAAACTGGAAAGTTGTGCAAGTTCCATAATATCCCTTGGAACAACACTGATGAATGTCTCTCTAAACAACGATTGTTAGCTGAGACAAAATCCTTAGAGTTAGATTTTGACTCTGAATCTATTTCAAAACTGGATAAGTGAAAAAAATTTATTGATGCAAAAGCTAGTGTGACCATCTCTACCAAAAAGGTCCATATAGAGGAACCATAGAAGCTTGAAGAAGGCAAGTGTCTCTTCCAATCATACATGTTGGTGAAGGGGACCTTACTCAATTTCATTGGTTACAGTAGTAGCCAAAAGAACCTAATCTCAAAAGAGGTCCTCAAGAGGTTGAAGCTAATAAGGAGGTGAAGGGGACCTTACTCAATTTCATTGGTTACAGTAGTAGCCAAAAGAACCTAATCTCAAAAGAGGTCCTCAAGAGGTTGAAGCTAATAAGGACGCCATACCCACATCCATACACCAGGGATAAAAAATTTGCATCAACCAGGGATAAAAAATTTGCATCAACCAACAATCGTGTCTTCACTATGGCATAAAACCCTTCAAACACAAGGTATTTTGTGATGTTTCCCCCATTTAAGTTTGTGATGTTATTTTAGGAAAAACATATATGTCAAAGTGTCATGTTGTTTAAGAATATAAGCCCCATAGTGTCATTATTACTTTGGGAGGTCAAATCTACAGGGTATCGAAGGAAGTCCCAAATACGATGATCTTTTTGATCTCTACGAAGAAGTACAGAAAGTTGGTATCTTAGACCAAGAGATTTCTCCTCTTTATGGTCTAATCATAAGGTGAATGGAAGGTCACTGCAACCTCCAAAACATCTACATGAGGTCTCTCTACACAATAGAAGTAGGTGGATAAGATAGTAGAAGATCACAAAGACAATGTGTCTCACCTACTATGGTGGCTTTGCACTATCAAGTAAAGAACTCAATTTATTGGACACCTAGTTCTCCTCTTCCTAACAACCCTATATATTCGTGCTCTATTATGGAGAATGAAGAAATCAAATACCAGATCGAAGAGCTAGTTGTGAAGGACCACATTAGACCAAGCTCCTCACCTTTCTAGAGATCGATTGTTTTGGTATAGAAGAAGGATGGGACATGGTTAGTTTGTATTGATTAAAGAGCTATGAAAAATATCATATTCAAAATTCAATACCCAATTCCTTAGATTGATGATATTTTTGATCATCTCCAAGGAACCAAATTTTTCAATAAGATTGATCTGAAGTAAAGATATAACCATGTTCATATTGAGTAACTGATGTACGAAATATATCCTTAAAATCTAAAGAAGGTCCCTTCGAGTGGTTGGTTATGCCTTTCAAATTGACTAATGGTTGAACCACATTCATGTAGATGATGGATGATATATTGTGGCCATTCAAAAAATCATTTGTGGTCATATATCTGGATGATATCCTCATATTTATAAAAACCCAGGAGGAACATTTGAAGCACACTCAACAAGTCTTGGGAACCCTGTGACAACACAAGTTATATGCCAATTTGGAGAAGTGTTCCTTTTGCATGCATAGAATTAAATATTTGGGATACATCGTGGATGATTAGGGAATGCATGTGGATCCATCTAAGATCCAATTCATCCATGATTGGTCATCCCCAAATACATTAACTAAGCTATGAAACTTCTTGGGCCTCAACAAATTCTACCGTGGGTTTGTACTGGGGTTCTCTCATATCACTTGGGCCCTAAGCCAGGTGACCAAGGGTGGATCCAAGGACAAGTTTCTTTAGGTCGTGTCACAACAAAAAGAATTCAAGGATTTGAAATTTTTCCATTGCTTAACACCAATCTTTATTTTTATAGATCTACAACAACTATTTGATATGGAGATAGATGGTCTGAAGAATATTTTATCAGTGCAGTCCTCACTCAACACATGCATCCAATGGCCTATCATAGTGAAACACACTTTGATGTTGTTTGCAGATAACCCACCTATGAAAAATATATGTACTCCATTGTAGAATCATGTTGACGGTGGAAGCATTACACTTTGGGAAAGGAAATGATAAACCACACTGATCACAAGACTCTAGAATTCACGTAGACAAAAGGAAAGTTACAAAATTACCACCATAAGAAGTGTTCCATGTACCTGCAACAATTCCACTTGAAAATCAAGTACAAGAATTACAGAAGCAACTATGTTGCATATGGCCTCATCTGACCTCCAGTTGTCATACTAACCATAATTCTTAACTCTTATGGGTATGAGACCTCCGAGTGGCCAAAATTCTACAAAAATTACTTTGACTTTGTTGCTACCTATTATACATTGAGCACAATCAAATTATTTCCAAAATTTCATCTCTAGGACGGACTATTATGCCATTTGAGCCATCTCTATGTTCCTTCAAATGAGCGTGCAAATGATTTAGGAATCTTATTATAGTCGGTTGAGAGGACAATTTGGCATGGAAAAAATAGTCGCAGTATTGTAGAAGAATTTTTATTGGCCAAAACTTTGACAAAATATCTGTAAGTATATCATATCCTTCACTTCTCGTGCCATTTACAAACCTTCCATCAAGAAACAAGGGCTATACACACCTCTTCCTACTCATTATAGGCCTTGGGAGTCCATCTCCATGGATTACATGTCCGATCTACCTTTAACCAAGAATGGTAATGAATGTTTCTTTGTGGCCGTTAATCGATTCTCTAATATGGAAGTTTTGTAACCTTGGAAGAACAGTGTCACATCTGAGGTCACTGCTAAGCTCTTATTTGAACGTGTTTGGGTTCATTTTGGGCTCCCATGGAACGTTATTTTAGATCAAGATAGTAGGATCTTGAGTACTTTCCTGTCTATCCTATCGTCAATGATGGCCACCAAGCTATGAAAATTGATTGCCTTCCACCCACAAGATGATGACCAAATATAGGTAGTCAACGTGATGATTTTTCATATACTGAGGATTTACAATTCAAAACATCCACGCACGTGGGATGAAAGCCTTCCTTATGTTCAACATAGCTATAATAGATCCCTCCAGAAATTTATTGGCCACAACCTTTTTTAGATGTGCTTGAGGTTCCATCTATTGGCCCCCATTGACATAGATATTCCTGTTACAACTACATAGGAATATTCCTCCCATACTTATACCAAGGTTGATTGAGCATCCAAGTTTTTTTAACGAATCCAACAGATCCAACAAATTGTTCACGATATTTTGTAGAAATCCCACACTAAGTACAAAAAACACCATGATTAGCATCGGGTTCCCTAAGTGACGTTGTTTTGGCGTAGAAGCTCCTAGCATGTAGCCAAACGCACATGCTAGGCCATTTGGAATGTGTAATTCTTGGCTATACCTTTCCGATGGGCTACTGAGTTCCCAAAATGGAGATCATATGAAAATGTTGTGCCTTTGGGTGTTAGGATATTTAGACACTTAGGATATAGTTAAGATATACTTGGTCTAATGTGTCGTTAGGTAAAACTATGTTTCTTAGTGTGTTTCTTTAGTATGCATTTGTAGTTAGGAAATCTAATGGTCACAATATGTTCCTGA
>CBVK0101510137.1:0-25301 GCA_900067695.1 Picea abies
ACCGAGATCTACACTCTTTCCCTACACGACGCTCTTCCGATCTCACTGGTGTGGATGTTTTCTTGGAGGAGGGCGCACTATAGCAGGGGGGACTTGCACTTGTCAGATTGCTTTGAGGACAGTTTTGTTGGAGAGGTAGTACACATATTCAGAGTTGTGTGCAAGGGTTTCTGCAACAAGTCTTTAGGGAGCAAGGGCGCAAGCTTTCAATGTGATTGAACAATGAGGGAGAGGGGCACACCATGCTTGGGCGCATCATCTTTCTGGGACTTGTATAGCAGCTTGAGAGAGGCTGCCATTGTATCAGGTTCATTTGTTTCATGTACATGTTGTATCTCACATTCTTTACATCACATATATAGATTCATGTTCCAGACTGGTTTTTTCGGGCGGGTTTTGTCCAGGGTCATGTTGACCAAAAACCTTTGTGTCCATTTCATGTATGGTAGAGTTTAAAACATCATTATTTCAGTTGTAAAGATCTAAGAGGTGTGTTACATATATATGGTATGCATGTGCTAACCCATTGGTCACTAAAACTACATGCTAGAGCACCTTAAAAGCTTATGTAACTGTAACAAACAACAATAAAGTTCTTGAACAATTTGCTGTTATAAAACAACAACAAAACATTGTTTGACAGTTGAAACTTACAGCCAACTTGAGGTCAAAGACAGACCTAGTTGGCAGCCTGTTAGGACTTCATAAAATCTTCATAAACTACCCCTCTCTAGGTCACTTAAGTCAATTTTAAGTCTTGAAGGATGAAGCAAAAGAAATATAAAGTGTACCTGCCCCTTACCAATACAACAACAAGCGTTAAAGGCAATAACAAATGATAATGATGCTTCAACAAGACAGTAAACTTGTGAATATAAGCTGGATGTCTATGTATGCAACAAATGACAAGTAGATGATAGCGACAAGTAAATGATAACCGCTGCAAATTTGTATCAACAAGAACACACTTGTGCAGACAATGTGAACAAGCATTTAAAGCATCAATGATAATACTTTGTCATATGTGAGTTCTTTAAATATATCAACCATCAATTGAGTATATTGATAGTAACTTGCCTTGTACAAATTCTGGGTTGTTCTAAGGTGGTTGGCAGGCTGATATAGACTGCAAACAATGGCTGTAACAGTGAATTATCAGCAGTAATTAAGTGGTTGTTAGTATCTCTAAGCTAGGTTAGTTAACTAGTTAAAGTTAGTAGGGTAATCAAGTAGGAAACGATTTGGAGTTTGAGTTTGAAGATACTTGTCAAAGAGTGAGGTTTGACAAGTGCCTTTCTAAGGGTAGTGGAGTCAAATAGGTAGCGTACTTCAAGGCTGTGTTGCCATCCTTATACACACTTGCAAACGTGGACCAAGTCTGAATCCACTTAGTGTGTCCTCAAAGACACAATGTCTAAGGTCAAGCTCACTGTCACCTCGACTTGAACTCCTTTCGTCTAGGCTTACTCCTAGGTCTAGGCTTACTCCTAGGGAAGCCAAGGGGGGTAGACCCTAGTTACTATGTGAGTTATTAGGTGAAATCTAGGAGTTAATTTTAATTTATTAAAGGGTAGGGGGAAACTAGCCTATATGAGAGGCAAGCAATGCAATGCAAACCTTCAATGACAAGCAACCTTTTCCTTAAGTCAGCTAAGACTAGTGCCTAAGGTTGGGCAAGGGGTCAACTAAAGTTACAACAAGGGATTAAACAAACCAAAGAATAACTTTACAAGTTATATTAGATACAAAAGAATTATAGTTACAACAAATAAATAATAGTTATCTACAAATAAATAATATCTAAATGATACAACTAGATACAAAGATTAAATAAAATGAGCAAGCACAGATCTAACCTTGATTTTGTAGGAACGAAAGGAAGTAGATCAAGATTGTATCAACATCAAACACAACATCAAAACCCAAACAATGAAGTGCCCCTAGAGAGGTGCGCAACTTCAAGGGGTTGCTCAAGATGACCAATGCGCAACTTCAAGAGGAGACAACACAATGCATGAAAGCCACCAATGGGCACAAGTGCGCAAATTTTAGAGGAAGAGATAAGCTTGAAGTAAAGCCTGCACGAGCACTAATGCTCAACAACTCAAATACCATAAGATGCTCTATTACAATGCTTAAAAGATACTTTTAAAAGTAAATTGCAGAAAGTGAAGGGCATGAACCACTTAAAATGTGAAGTTAAACCATAGGTTACTTGTGAGTAGATTTTAAATTTGAAATTAGTTAAGTTGCAATCCTAGACTAGGTGACTACCCCAATACTCCTACCGCTTTGGCCAAAAGGATTGCTAGGTGCTCAAGAAGCAAAGTAAACAAGGCCTTATCCGAGCTCCACAGGTCAATCCAAAAAACTTGGGTGTTCAACAAGGGGGACACCTAGTGCCGTGAGATCATCCCTGGTCTAGCACCCCAAGTCACCTGCACAACCCTCCTTTTTGGTGGCGAAAGTTGTATCAGTAATGGGTGATCTAATTAGGCTAAGTAAATTGATTCCCCTACAGCCTAAATAGATTGATTAAACAATTAAAAGTTACTGGTGTTAAAGCTTAAATGAATGAAATAACAAGTGCTTAAATAAAATGTACAAGAAAAAGAAATGCCTCCAAGTGCTTAACCAAGAAAAAAAGAAGCTTCTAACTAGTTAGATATTCACATGAACTTGAAAGAAAAAGAACTAGAAGCATGAAACATAAACCATGGAACTATCTAACAAGCTAAACTAGCCTTACAATATAGCATGGGTGGCAAAGCCAAGCCTCTTTGCTAGGTGTAGGCAAAAGAATGTAAGAAAGGAAATAACTTAACTTGAAAAAGAAACAAATAAACCTAGCCACACAACCTTGTGTTAAGGACAAGTGGGGCGACAAAATAAATGCTTAAAACAAAAAATAAAATCTAAGTCCTAGCCTTACGATATAGCATGGGTGGCAAAGCCAAACCTCTTTGGTAGGTGTAGGCAAAAGAAATAAAAAATTGCAGAAATTTAAATGAACTTGAGAAATGCAAGTCCTAGAGACTCTATTGGGGCTTGCTTACAATCTGAGAAAATAGAGGAAGAAGAGGGTATTCAATACCCTAGCTTAAGAGGTTACTCTTGGACGTTTTATGGCCCCAAATGGACTGTAACACCTCCTTATTTGTTCAGACCTGCAACAAATCAGGAAACAAAACTTGATGGACAAGCTGCAAAAATGACCAAAATCTTGGGAAATTTTCTGTTAGAACAAACCAGAAATTTTCCGTGTAAAAATCAACAAGTATAATATGTTTAAATACTCTATTCAAGTATGTTAGAATGCCAAAATAAGTATAGGAAAAAACAGAAATAAAAAACAAAAATATTTAGAGGTTTCAGTGGGTGAAATGAATAATTTCCAAATCTGAAATCTTCACAGAAAACCCTTAGGTAACCTGCAAATCTTGTGAGAAAAACTACAAAACTAGAGAGGATGTGAATAGATCTAGATGATAAAACAAAATACTTTGCAATACCCAAATAAACACTTCACTAGATCTATGATAATACTACCACAAATCTATCCAAACAAAATACTTTGCTTGGAGTTGCTACTCTAGATCTATAACTAAAACATGCACAAGAAAAAGAACTAGAACAAGATCACCACAATAGTTGATTTCACCAAGAAGATTCCCAACACCATGGATCCTCCAAAGATTTCTTTATTCAATAGAAGCAAGCTTGAGAAAATACTTGCCACAAGCTTGAGAAGAAAGAATGAGAACAAGAAAGAGAGAGAGGAGTGGGAGAGATTTTTGCATAGTAACAATAGCTGAGAGTATATGTAAAATGAAGGGGAGGTGAGCATTCTTTTATACTTGGGAGTGGAGAGAGACCCCTCTTGGATGAGCTACAAGTGTCACACATCCAAGAGAAATAGATAAAGTCAAGGAAGGGTCACTTTTAGGGTTTTGGTAGTGAGTTAGGGTTTGAGGGGTGAGGTGTAAAGGGGGAAAACACCTTTTCCTATGGTCAAACATGAGGTTAGGCACCAAGGAGGGCGAATTTAGGGTTTAGGTGACTTTTTTCACTTAAACGTTTTAATTTTCACATGTCAATTAGCAAGGGAACACCACTTTAAGTTGTTGGCTAAGCAAGGGGGGGGTTCTTTAAGTGGAAAATTATTTTTCCAACTTAGGAAAAAGGTTAGGAAACCTTTCCCACTCTCTCTCAAATCTTTTTGCTTATTTTTTACAAAAAATTGACATTTTGACTTTGTCAATTAAGCAATTAAATTGCTGACTCTAGACTGACTTGGACTCCTCATGGACAATGACCTAGCAAAACTTGTCCAATTGAGATGAAACTTGGTCCAAGGGTGTAGGGGGTCTCATTCCATTTCTTTTGAGTACAAATATCCCTATCAAAAATCCCAAGGACCTAGCTTTTACATTTTTTCATAAAAAATAATTAAAATTACCATTAAATGGGTAATTTTAAAAAATTAAAAAAAACTACTTTGACTTGACGAAATTCCGCAAGACTCTAGGAGATGTCTAGCATGGTCATTTACAATATTCCTAGACCCTAGTCACCCATAGGGTGTTGATATTATGGTAGCTGCGGGAGGTATTAACCTCCACGTGTAACCCTTGTTATCCCCTACTTTAGGGATAACTAAGTGTTAATGTTTATGCCATTATTATAGTTCTTTGCATTTCAATAGATAAGAGAAACATAAGAACAAGATCACTGAGAAATACATTCACAAGAGACACAACATTTATCCTGGGAAACCCTCTAGGGGAAGAAAACCCAGCAAAAAACTTCCTTATAAATTGTCAATACAATGTTTCCCTAATGATAAAGTCCTAGGTAACTAACCTACAATATGATCCATGCAGACTCATTGCATTATTATCCCACGCAGGGGAGCAGAAATTCCAATTACAAAAAGACGTGCTGAGGCCAAAAATGCCTTGTAGAACCAGTAAGTCTTCAACTTGGTTGCACCATCAGGTACATATCTTCATGTCACATGGAGTTGACCCCCTAGTTGAAATAGGTGGTCAACAGGTTGGAAGTTCAATTTCCCTAGATTCTTTTCCTTATTCGTAAGCCTCTTACTTTGTTTGGTTAACTTCAGCTGTATAACTCACCTTCACAAAATTAATTTATTATATCCACTTAAAATTTTATAAAATTGGCTGTTGCAGCAGCCAAAGTAGCTTATGAACTGTTGCATGATGAGAAATGCCGAGACCATTTGGGATGGGGTAGATGGAGAAAGTAATCGTCCATTCACAGTAAAGAGTCAAAGACAGGACAGCAAATAGAGTAATTAAATTATTGCAGGAGAGGACAGTGAATAGAGTAACCAAGTGGGGGAGGATAGCAAATAGAGTTATGCAGCAAGTAGGCAAAACGTTTATTAGGAGCATAGGTTACTACAACATAAAAAATGCTTTCATAATGAAGAGATACTAATTGTATTACTAAATATAGATAAATACTAATTATTATCAGAAGGATGATCTACAATGCAATGTGGTGGCATATATATAATATTAACACACCCCTTGAAAAATATGCTCGCCCTATTGTAATAACTTATAAGTTATATATAGAAATTATTATTTATTAATAATTATCATATTATATATGATTATGCAGGTACATAACAGAGCAGCAAAATTTATTTCACCTTTAACAGTAAAAACAGCAGTGGAGTTGTTTATATATTACTTAGTTACTTTGTTCAGTAAAGACATATATGATGATCAAACATACCTTGCTACTGCAGCCAGAAGTTACAGCTACCACAGTATCTAAGTTTCATAATAATAGTGGCAAATCTCATTCAAAGAATAGATTCCTCGGAGGCACAAGAGAAACAAGAAAGAAGAATAACTCTCAGTGCTACAAGAGGAAGGCATTCCCTGGAGGACAATTCTTGACAACCTGGTAAACCTTTTGATGAACCTTCATATTCATACCCGAGTTCCACACAAGTTGACTAAATCAATGTAAAGCAAAAGCTATATACTGCACAAGCAGCAAGCAGAAAGGAAAGCATCCCTTATCAAGGACTGACAGGTCATCATAAAAGGTTCATTGAAAAAAAAAAGATATATAATACATGGTTTTGAAGTTGTCATTTGTAGATTTAAACAACTGATTTCTGTTTCCAAATATGGGAGCTCCTTTATATCCTCAAATAACAAATGTTAGAGAGTTCTAAGATCTGTGATTATAATGATGTAAATGCGTCACTCAAAGAATTTAGCTAAATAACCTTATTTATGAGAAGCTGAAAGTCTTGGTCCATATGCTATCTGTTTCTAGTGGTTGTTAAGTAATATTACCTTCATTTACTAGTCCTGTTTATTTGCTCTGTTAATGTTCTGTTTAACATCTGTGTTTTCCTTTGTCATGTTGATATGTTTCCAAGGCCTTGCTAAACCATTGGTGTGCCTGAATGTATCCCATAAATCTAACTCTATATAAGCAACATCCTTTATGTAACATTGTTCTCTGCATTGATACGTCACTGCAACCTGTAAGTCTTCCATTGTTGGAATCTCAGTGTTGCAAATATCTCCGTTTTCTCCTGAGATTTCAAATTGCCTATATGTCCGGTATTTTCAAAATTCTTCAGTTCTAAGTTTGTTCTTACTGATATTTTCCCTGATATTTCTGATAAGTTTCATTCTGTACCCTCAATGATATATTCCCCAAAACGATATTTGCAACATATAATTTTTTTCCTTGCTTAAAAGCTCCGGCTTAGGTAACATGGTATTCTTGGATGCATAGCTATACAATTGTCAATCTTTGTCCCGAAAAAGTTGCTCTTTACTTGGGCTTGGATGATATTTTGAGGATTTTGGCCAGGTTCAGACGTTTTGGGGACATTTACTAAATACTTAACTATTTTGCACACTGCATTGAGCTCACTCCTGAAATGGGGCATGCAGAATGCATGTAGGAAAAGCTGCAGAACCTTGTATTCATACTGCCTTCTAGAGCACTGTACAGACTGCGTTCTAGAGCACTGTACAGACTGCCTTGTGCAAGAAGAGGACTCCTTAATTACCTATATTTTGTCATTGGTCCAGTGATGACCAATTTTTGCTGTTAAATGTCTTCTGAATCTTCTTGCCCATTAATTATTAAATTTCTTTCATTCTTTGTTTTTTCTAGATGTCCAGCAAATGAATGATAACAAGAGTGGCTTCTAGAGGTTTAGTTTTCTTCTAGTTGCCTTGTGTAGACTGTTTATAAGGGCTGTTACATGATTGCATCAGGGGTTTAATATTCTAACTAATTCCTGTCTTCTTGTACAGAGCTGCATATTATTGAGGGAGTTCCATCACTAATTTTTGTGAAGTCAAACTACACTATAGAGGTATGATGTGTATTCTCTTGTAGTGCGTTATGGATATAAATGATTTTTAATAGGTCCTCCTATTCCCCTTATTTTGTGTTCTGATGTTACAATATGAGGTTACATTGTTCTGCAGACTGTGGAGGCAGAGCGGATTTCTGTTGATCATGTTGCACACCTAAAACCCTCAGATGGAGGCTCAGCTGCTACTCAATGTGAGTTCTACTAGGGAGTGATTTGATGGGTATCATTTTGATATTGGAATTGATATGGAATAATAATTGCCAGAACTTATGGTAGGAGTGTTCTAACTGCAGTGGCTGCACACCTAACGGGAATTCACAGTGCCATAAAAATGCTGAACAGCCGTATTAGAGTTCTTTATCATTTCTTGTCAGCAATGCAAAGAGGTGATGGTTCACTACTTCTGTTTTCCATGACTTACGAAATCCATTTATGAGGGGCCTCTATTTTCTGATTTTACATGAACTTGTTTTGCTTGTTTTGGAAAGCCAAAGTTTTTGTGCATTTATATTGATAATAGTATGATTCTTCAATAGCAGGATTAAGCATGCTTCTATCTTCAACTGATCGACTTTCCAAGTGCAGGTGAAATTCCATATGAAAATTCTTTGCTGCGGCAAGTTTCCAGTCTTTTAAGAAGGTTGCCTGCCATAGAATCCCCGAAGTTTCAAGATGATTTTCTGATGGTATGCTTTCTTTCACAATTTTATTGCCCAGGTCCTTATGTAGAAAATATCATAGTTCATCTGTTTTTTCTTTTTTCACTTTCTTAGATGAAAATGGACTTTCTAACTCTTCGATAAGTGTTTGTGTTTGCTACTGCTTGCAATTTTGGCATTGAGCACAGGAATTTATAATTGTTAATCATGAATGAGAATAAAAAGATGAACTTTTAGTGGCTACATCGGGAATGACTTTTTATCATCCTATGAGAAGCTTAGGAACAGATACATGCTCAGTAATAAAATGGTGAAGCTTCTTGAAACTTGGAAATTCATAGAAAAGAATGCAAGAAAGATGCCTCCTCTGGCTTATGAAGCTAATCAAAAGAAACTAACATAACTTGAATCAAGAACTTACTGCATTACTTTGGAAACAACGTTGTTATTCAAGAGATTTGAGAGCAATCTAGTGTTTTTCATTTAATCATTCATCAGTACATATGACGGCAAGCCAAATTTATAGGTGGCATGTTACTGAATATTTGTGATTTTGGGATAGTGGTTTCAATATGTTTTAAAGTTGCCAGCAATATTTCCGAAACCAATAAAAGAACCTGAACATATGAAAGTGATTCAAAACAATCTGAAAATTGCCACATTTTATTGGTTCTCAAAGTTCCTCACCTAAGATTAGGACCTAAAAGTACCATTACCAGAGAATTAATATTACTTGGTGGTTGAGGTTATCTGTTCCCAAAGCACAAGTAATGCCCAAACAAGGCCAATAAAAAATAGTGGATAGTCTTGGTGCAATGAATCTTGTCCTCAACTTGAAGTTGGCTTTTGGAAAAGGAGTTATGAACGATTCAATATCAAAAGCCCATTCAGTGTTCATGCTATAGGTGTGCTTGATACCTGGCTTTCATGGAAACTGGAATGTAAAAATGTGTAAAGGCATTCGATGCCTATATGTGGTATTGATATTGTTTGATGATGAAAGGGGAACAATGTTACAATCAAACACCTATATCTTCCATACACAAATTCTTCAACAATCAAACACCTATATCTTCCATACACAAATGCTTCAACAATCAAATTTTAGCTTTGGTTATTGGCTTTCCTAACAGGTGATCAAAGCTTTGTAAGTCTGAAAGTCTTGGGTATAGGCTTGCTAGTGTGGGAACCATAAAATTTGGTAAGTATAATCCCTTTATCATTTTTTTAGCTTTGGTTATTGGCTTTCCTAACAGGTGATCAAAGCTTTGTAAGTCTGAAAGTCTTGGGTATAGGCTTGCTAGTGTGGGAACGATAAAATTTGGTAAGTATAATACCTTTATCATTGGCTATCAAGACCGCATTGGCTTGCATAAATGAACAAGTCCATTTAGAATCTACTATGTTGTCCTATTCTTATTTCACATCAGATTCATTGTACTTGAGTTTATACTCCTACTCATGAAGGATTTGTGGATTTACAAATCCTTTCAAGTGCAGGGTGATCCATTTGTGGTAAATTCATGAAGGATTTGTGGATTTTAGGCTACTTGTGGATCCACAATTCCTTTCAAGTCCAGGGTGGTCCATTCGTGGTAAGCTTTAATATTACCCCTTTTATGTTTGCTAGGACACCCATCTTATGCTGACTTCATTTCATGCTAACTAGCTGCTAAAGGAATACCCATTGTATGTGTGATAGGTTATGTATCCTACTGCGGAATATGTTTTTGTGCTAGTATACTCTTCATGAATTTCCATTCATGATATCTTTAAGTGTATTCTCTAGAATGCAGCCAACTAACTCAATGCTTCTTCCTTGGCTGAAGCGGCGACCACCAGGTCAGTAACATCATTATTACTTCCTTCTGATTAAGGTCTTACCAGAGGTTGACAGCCATTACTATACATGACATGTCAAGTGGTCAAAATTGCTCTTGGATCTAAGGACCTGATTTACAATCAGGAGACGGTTTAATTTTCACATGGACAATTGTCTGTTCAATAACTAGGTCCCCACAGTGGATACACTACTGTTAATGCCAACTCATTCCCTATTATGCTGCAGTTTAAGGTCAACCTATGCTTTTCAGATTTTTAGGGGTTCTGTTTCATGGGCTTAAAGGACTTTCAATGCAACACTCAAGCTTATAATCCTGAAAATCATATCTCCAGGTAATTCAAGAAACCATAAACATGTTTTAGAACATAGTTACAATAATGTATATGCTTAAACAGCCCAACAACTAAGTCTTGGAATAATCATAGCCCCTAGAACCAGATGTTAGAATTCTAAAATTCAACTGTCAAAATGGTATATCTCTTCATAATTGGTCTCAATAGTCCCACATAGAAACTGACAGAATACTAGGGAATGCAGCAATACAAAGACAGACACAAAAATACCACTTAATATTCTATTCATAGATACCTTCATTTATACAAAAACACAGCAGGTACCAAACTCCATCATGCTGTCTCATCCCTCTCATAAAGGTATAATTCCCAAGTTCCTGAATCTCATATTCCCAAACTCCCAAATTCTGGATCTACCAAATTATTGGAGAGAAATCCATATTGAGCTAAACCTCAAATTCCCCCTCTGGCCTTTGATATACTTCCACTTCAGAATAAGAAAACACCGTCTGTTCTATTGTCATTGTCATCATTCTTGATTCACACTTATGGGGTCATATCAAATGACCAAAATAAAATTTTTTCCTCCCTTTTCCCTTGGTGAATATTTTTTTATTTGTTGCAGCAGTAAAACAGTCTTTCATACCATATCTCTCTGCAGTAAAACAGTCTTTCATACCATATCTCTCTTCAACCACGCATTCTGCAATATGGATTTGATGAACCTGAGAATTATCTCGTCTGCCCTTTTGTAAATCATCTTTGAACTGTTAACATTCACAGTCAAAGCATGACCACTAGTGCCTGGTTGCCGCAGGTCAGCTATTCAACCCATGATCTGAGAAGCTACAGTGAACCTATGTGGCCCTCAATCAATGGCTTACCTTCTGGCAATGGAGGTTTACAGCTTGCTACGTTCTAGACAGGTTCACTCTTCACAATGCTCTACATAATCCCTGGGAAACAGATTTATTTGCAGCTTCTCAGGCTTATTTACACAACACAAGCACTCTTTATAGCTCTACTCAACAGCTAAACAATGCTCTACAGCACATTATTTGCACACATAAACTAACAGGAAAATTCTACAGTAAAAGCAATCTATGCTATCCTACAGAGGATGACATCTCAGAGGCTCTTATCTTCCTGGGATTTTTGTGAGGGAGCTAAGCTCAATCCTGTTCTGTTACCATGACAGAATACTAGGGAATGCAGCAATACAAAGACAAAAAAATACTACTCATATTCTATTCACTTATCTTCCTGGGATTTTTGTGAGGGAGCTAAGCTCAATCCTGTTCTGTTACCATGACAGAATACTAAGGAATGCAGCAATACAAAGACAAAAAAATACTACTCATATTCTATTCATAGATACATTTATCTATACCCAAAGTTCAAACACAGTAGTAGCATTCTACTCGAAAACTCCAATATATCACTAACAAACTGCCCTATAATTGCTCTTAGACCTACTGCTAAACTATTCCTATTCAACATGTATACATGTGCCATCTTCATTCTAAAACAGATCCTTAAATATTAGCTATTGGGGCGTTATACTCCAACACAAATTCCTCATAGACAAGGCCTTAAATTGTATATCCACCTTCTGCAAACTCGGATTCAAATCGTTGACACTGGAAGATATTTGGGAGATGTTTAGCCTATAATTGAGTGTTATACTCCAACACAAACTTCTCACAGACAATGCCTTAAATTGTATATCCACTTCTGCAAAGTCAAATTGTTGACACGTGAAGATATTTGGGAGATGTTTAGCCTATAATTGAAGCATATGCGTACTATCATTTCTAGAGTTTACTCCCTGGGTTATTAATTGGTCTTTGACTAGAGTTTACCCCTTTGTACTCTTTATTTTTATTAAGACTTATTTTTGCATCTTAGGAAATTCAAAATTACATAGTTTTATTCCCACATCTCATTATTTTGTTTGAAACAGGAATATAATGATACACTGCTGATGGCTTACCTAGCTATGATCACAAATTGTTCCAGGTATGTGGAAAATCAACCCGAAGGATTGATTATTTGCATTCCTCTAGAGGTTCTTTGAAAATTGATCATATTCATGTATTGTTTGATGCAGTACCATGAACGAGCTTATCGACAAGTTCAATACAGCCTTTGATAAACAAAGCAGAAGAGGAGGGCGAACTACTTTTCTTTAATTTTTGGCATTAATGTATGATTTCGGGATTGAATTGAGTTGGTCTACATCTTGTTCAATATACGATGCTTTGCTTCTGCAAGCTGGTCACAGATTTCATTTGGGAGGAAGTGTATGTTAACTCTGGGCGGTTTATCTTCTTGTATTACAATTTTGTCTAAAGGTTGCTCATGTGGATGATCGTTATTTTTTTAGTCAGCTGCATGATACCTGGAACTGGCTGCAATATTTGCCATATCTGATCAAAGTTTTGTCCATTGCAGTGGTCATTGTAAGCACTAACTGAATATTATTTTCATGATGTGGTTTTCTTGTTCTATGAATGCCAATGAGATGGAGTTATAGCAAGATATTAGTTGGGCCATCTTGTTTTGAAAATCTGAGCATATCAGTGGAGATAAAAAAACTAGCCTTCAACTGCTTAATTTCAGATGGTTCTTATTTCATGTGGCATTTTGTAAATTTTAGATCTGTTTCATAGAATGAATAGCTCCTAGAGCAGGAAGAACGCTTCTGAAAAGAGTCTTTCATTTCCGAATTCCAAGATGAATTATGTTATTGGGTAAATTGTCTCTCCAACTAAAACTCTGCTCTTTCTACAGCTGGAAAATTCCAAGTGCACTTGCAAGTCATAGTCAAGTTTTCCAATCAGCATTTGAGTACTTTGTAAGTTGAAAGTCAACATCTCTGTTGTATTTGATGCCATAAGCAATGGTTTCCTTTACATATCTTAGGATTCTCTTTGCAGCATTCAAATGTATGGTCTTAATTGAAGACATAAACCTTGCGACAATGGCAACTGAACTGATCAAAATCAGTCTGGTATTTACCAAGTATATCAAACTTGCAGCAAATTATCTGTATGGAGTATCTTGCACTGGCTTGGATGAATCCTCCACTAATAATTCCAAACCTGTTTCTGTAGTTTTAGATGATTGTTTGCTATCTACCATTTGAATTCACTGAATTATCTCCCTTGCATACTTGCTTAGAGAGATGAAGATAATTGTGTTAATTTTGCCACACCTCTAGACCTAATAAATAACGCTCAAGGCTCAAACCTGTCATATTAAATTTCTTGTGAAGATTATCCTTTACTGTTTGATTTTATCTTCACTACTTGTAGTGTGGATACACAGAAAATTCGACCTATTTAATGTGCCTCCTATTGACAAGAAGCCTTTTAGCCTCATCATCAAGAGGAAATGATCAAGTCATCCACATAAACTAGTATCACCACACCAGCCCCTTCTGTTTTCACAAACAAGTTGGAATTTGGTTGGCTTCTTTGAATCTGGTGCGTCTGAGATACTTATCGATCTGTGTACTAGGCCCTAGGGATTTTGGTTCAATCTATAAAATACCTTTCAGTGGGCATGCATAATTTTCCTTTCCTTTAAAATCGGGTGCATTTGAGATACTCACGGATCTTCGTGTACTAAGCCCTAGGGGTTTTGCTTTAATCTATACAATGTCTTCTATTACACCTCATATTGTACGAGGTTCTACATTGTGATATTCATTACATAGATGGAGATTTGCAGTGGATACCTTGGAGCATTGGACTGGCTTAGGGGGGATACATCTTCACGGAACTCCTTCTTTTCATGGCATTGAATTATTTGATGGAGGTCTTTGGTTGGGAAAGTCTCAATACTCCTTGGTTGGATGATTAAGCTTGCTGGTTTGGTAGTCTTTTCACATGTGCTTGCCTTGTTGATCATCCGTTGGTTGCACATTTTATGGCCATGGAGTTTGCTATCTCATCATGGTGTGGCTTTTGGTATACTTGTTTATCTTAGATGTACTACATCTTGTTCATGGATGATGGTTCTAGCCCCCCATCGGGTTAGATGATGGTGTTAGGAGGTAGATGTTTCATGATGATGTTGGAGCTTTCTAGTGACTTTTACATGGTGATGTTGTAGGATGTTTTACATGGTCCTCTGGTGTTGGATGTGTGGTGGGGAGATACTTGATTATTGGATGGGATGACATTTTCTATTGTCCTTTTCTCTTATTTGGTTGGATTATGTGTGTTGTGGTAGTGCACTTTGCCTTTGTGGGATTTCCCTAAGTGATATGACTTGATATTGTACTTTGCTAGATATCACTTAGGTGGCATTACAACGAAATCTAGCACCCCCATATGATGTGATGCCCCAAGCATCAAAGATCTAGTTTGTACAACTCAGAAAGGCTACTCACTACCACCTCAATTGCTCTTCCTCACACTTCTAGTTGGCTCTTCTCCAACTCAAGGGGTGTGTCTCTAAAGATAAGATTACTAAGGCTATGGAGTGGAGGTACAACGTGATTTTTGAAGAGTAAGCCTTAACAAAATGTAGGTTAGAAAATATGAAAACTGGAAATGGGAAAATGATATGGAAATGAAAAGAAAAGAAGAAGAGGGAACAAGGAAATGAGATGATATGGGACCAATGCCTATCAATCATGGGCTAATGGAGTCATGAAATATTACATGAGTGAAGGGACTAGTATCACAATCAACTACTTTGGATATGGTTATATGGTAAAAAGAGCTAGTTTGCCACATTCAACCTTTAGGATGAAATAACTTCTTGATACAATCATCATTTGGGTGTTAGGTTAAGGTAAAAGGAACTAATTTAATGCAATTCAACCTGAAGTGTTCACTGAAAAACTAATGTGTGAAAACCTTTCTTGGAAAGCTAGGTGTGCTATTCATCAAATAAACTTGAAGGAGTTGTCATATTAGGTTGAATTATAATTCCATTACAAGAACTAGTTTTATTAGATGAAGGAAATAAAACATAATTATAATAGCAAGGAAAGCAAGATGGGGAATCTCCTCACATTGCTTTTCTCCTAAATGAAAAGTATTTTTTTAACAAGCCTTCAAATTAAAATGACACCGGGAGGTTTTCTACACATCATTAACAACCAAATTGAAGAGTGTGTACATAACCATACAACAAAATAGATCAATACCTCACTTCATTATTTTCCAAGAATTTGATATACAAGGGAGCTTCACATCACTCATCTCCAAGCTCTACAATTTCCTATCATTTCTCTCTTTCACAATCCTCTAATTGCCAATTTCTCAATTACAAATGAAATAGAGATAAACTTCTCTTTGTATAGAGAGAGTTAAATCTCTAAATCTCTCATACAATAAAATATATTATTTTTCTAACTAATTCCATAACTAGTCAAATAAATATTATAATAATATTGTAGTTAGATCTCTCATCAATCCATGATTGACAATGTTACAACATGTAGAAACTAGCCTCTAAGGGAATTCACTCTCATCCAAAAATAGTAAGAGTATGCACCAAATAATGCTCAAGAAGGAGATGCACCACAAAAAATGGGCATCAAACCAAGTCAAATGCCAAGTGTCCAAATGGAACGTGCACTTCAAGAATGTCCATGTGTGAATTCCAAGGTAAGCAACTCCATGGATGAATGTGCAAGATGTAGTCAAACCCCAAAATCGTAAGTGAGGAACCTTCAACAAAACAATCCATGGAGATAAGGGTGAATTAGGGTTTTGACCGTGTAAAAACTCCATGAAATAATAAAATATACACCTTAAAAAATAACAAGAAGTGTCTCCACAAGTTTTCCCTCCAAGGATAAGCCCAAATATAGCAAGATGACCAAGTGAATGCATGTAGTGTGCTACCTTACCCTTGAAGTGTGAAAAGGAAGCCAATGAAGTAGGGTGTCGAAGCTATAACCATTGAATGGTTAAATCAACCTCAACATATGTGCACAAATGTTAATGCTCAAAGATAATTATAGTCGTCTTCTAATTTAGTCACCAACAAATTAAATCACCATGAACATGTGTGCAAATGAGGGGTGCACTTTAAGAAAGTGTTGTACCATGTAAGTAAACGATGTTTTCTTTAGCAAAACCCCTCCATGATAACAACAAAACATAAAGTTCAACCTAAAGTGCTCCACCGCCAAGAAAAATGTTAGATCACCATCAAATCATAATATAATACCCCCTGTCTAACTCAAACTTAGGAAACAACATATCAATGAGGGTATTAACATTATGAAACACAATCCCTTCTAGGTGATATTTAGCAAATGTGACAAATAAAGTTATATCACCTAGAAAAATCCCACAAAGGCAAAATGAATCATCCCACCATAGCAACATCATAAGAGAAAATGACATAACAAAAAGGCCAACCCATCCAACCAAAGTTTGTCCCCCATCGCACATCCAACATATAAGGACCATGTAGAATACCCTTCATAGTGTCACCAAATAATACCACATCATCTTGCAAAAGTCACTTGGAAAATTCAACAATCATGAAACATATATCTCTTAACCATCTTCATCTAACCCCTTGGAGGGCTAGAACCATCATCCATATCCAAAATAAGCATATATTCCAAACTACCATAGTGAGATAGTATGCTCTGCATCCATCAAAAGTGCGACCAAATGAGTGATCAACAAGGCTAGCACAATGTGAGAAGACCACCAAGTAGCAAGCACAATCACCATCCAACCAAGGACAAGTGAGACCTCCCCAACCAGAAATTTCCATCAAGTGATCAAATGCAATGAAGAGAAATGGGCTCTATGAAGATGTATCCCCCAAGGTGGTCCAATGATCAAGATTACCAACATCAAGTCTCCATTAATGTGATGAAAATCACAGGATGAAACCTCGTACAATATAAGTTGTAACAGGTGGAAATGTGTTTGATGATGTTAATATCCTTGGTACTTTCCTAAGTTTGAGTTAGATCAGAGGGTACTTCATACTTCTTTGATGATCGAGCCTTTTTCTAATATTTGATGAGGTATTAATTATGTCATAGTCCTCAGGTGGTGTGTCCTAGGTTCAAGCCTAGGTAGAGCTTTTATTTTATCATTATGTTGTTATCATGGTGGGATTATTGCTAGGGAGAATAACTTATTTGCATGGTACACCACTTGTTGGAACACACCCCTCCTAGTGACACACATGTTCATGTTGATTTAATTTGTTGGTGATTATTAGGAGGTTGGACTATGGTTTTATTAGATCATTAACCTTTGTGCACACATGTTGAGGTTGATTTAATCATTCAATGGTTAATTAAATTAATTTTATATAGATTGAGGTTAATTGTTTGAGTGCCCTACTTCACTTGACATCTAGTTGTTCACACTTGGAGGGGTTTATTTGGAGGAGACCTAGAGTTTTTTATGGAGCGCTCCCATTTTTTGGCATAGTTTTAAGGCATTCAAGATTTATTTTATTGTTTGTTGGAGGATGGCACATTCTCCTAGGATACCATACTCTTGTGCACGTAGTTTGTGGAATCAACTGATGGTATTTGAAAACCTCAGATGGTTTTGGCATGAACATTGATGAGGTTTAACCAGTTTGGGAACTTCTTTCTAGGGCACACTTCACATGGAGATTTATTGGGTGGTTGAGGTAGTTACATGACACACTATTCTAGGGTACACCTCTCGTAGGTGCTCTATTATCATTATTTCATGGTTATTTCAGCGACACTTGGAATCATTTGACCTCTATTAGGGAGCACCTTCACCTCTTTGACTTGACACATAGTATTTTATTTGAGGTGGTTATGGAGGATGTTTTCTTGAGGGGTGTATTGCTCTTGGAGGGCCACACACATGTGTCACTTTGCAGGCTCTTGCCTGGTCTTCTTTTTAATCTTAGAGAATTATCTCGGAGGACGCACTTGTGGATATATTATACTTGCTATTTTGGGGTTTCACCACATCTTTTCTTGTGGAGCACTCCATTTAGTTGGCACTTTGCACATTCATCCATTGAGTTGGTTGCCTTGTTATCCACACATTTAGATTGATTGAATGCATCTCGTGGATCATTTTCTATTTTTTGATGTTTGTTATAGAGCATTCTCCCATGAGGATTACTTCATTGTTTTATATTTCATGAATATTGGAGGGAAAACTTATTGAGTTCTTCTAGGTGGACCTTGGAGCACATCCTGTTATGTTGAAGATATTTACTATATTTTTCATGTATGCATCTTGAAGGGTGCATTCTATGTGGACATTTTGCATGTTAACTTGGTTATCATGCTCATTTTTAGCTATGTTCATTTTTAGCTATACGCCCTCTCTTGGAAACTTTTGATTTAATTTCTTTCCTATTTTTGGATGAGGGTGAGTTCTCTTAGAGAAGCTAGTGTCCACATATCTTGACATGGTCAACCATGGATTGAGGAGGGATCTAACTACTCCATTTTCATATTATTTCTTTGACTTGTCATGGAGTTAGTTGCAGGAAAATAATTTTTAATTGTATGAAAGAAGAGAATCCCTCTATAAAGAGGGGCTTTCTCTCCACTGTATTGGTGGTTGAGACTTTGGGGATTGAAAAACTCTCCCCTTTGGTTACATTTGTACATCATATGATTGGAACTCAATGGAAGATTGGAGCCATAGCATCTTGTTTATGTGAGGCTTTATGTTTGAATATTTTCATCTGTTCATTGTTGTAGTAACCCCTTGTAATTTGTTATGAAGACCTTGTAATGAACCATGTGTCATTTAGATAATGTAATGTGTGTTGAAAATTGTAGCGTCGAACATGTACTTCCACAGAGACTCAGTGTCTAGCATGTGGAAGTTGTCCTTGTAATCTCTCAGTAGACCTTAGGAAGTTCACTTTATGAACTAAATAATTAAAGTGAATGTTCTTTTATTTAATTAAGTTAAATGCCTAAGTTAGTGGCATTAGTAACTTAAGTGAGAGTTTCATTAAGTCATAGCCGTCAGATCTAAAGTGAATGGGAGATTAGATCTCAACCGTTCATCACTTTAGAGATCTAGGGTTTTGGACTTAGGGTTAACTCAATGAAATAAAAGGCAGCTTAAGTGAGAGGATGAGACACAGTGATGGTACACAAAGAGTGAGTGAGCACTCAAGTGTGTCAAGGTAGGGGCCGAGGAAAGGGTGCAGGGGGCAGCTAGGGAGAGAGTAGCCATGTGGACTAGGCTATCAACTGCAGTTGTATTTCCTCAGAAGGGCCATTATCACAGGACGGGAGCCCTGATTTTATTTAATAAAATCATCACAGATTTGGTTTCCCCGAGAGGTTTTTTCCAGGGGTTTTACCCAAAATCTCGTGTGCAATGTGTTATGGTTTCTGTTTTAATTGCTTCCGCTGTATTTTTGGTTAAAACCTAGCTGTGCAATTAATGAATAAAGTGTTTTTTATTGCTTAGTTAATTGTCGTGGTGCTAGGTTTCAGAAATTAACAACAACCGGTTGAGTTAACCCCTTGGGCTATTAAAATGTTTGAAAAGATCTCATCCTACCCTCAAGCATTTAAGTGAGAGTGAGATCGCTGGTACCTTGCTACCCCAAATTGGTCCACGAGAAGCAAACATGTCACAAGTAGGATTTGAACCTAGGTGGGGAGGATATCGCTCCTCTTAACCACCCAAGATAGACCCAATTGATAGGTAAGTGAGCCGACCTATGTAGGAGATATACCCTTTCAAGGGGTCTGACTTGTGCATGATGAGCCTTGGGGCCGACCCATGTTGATTTTAATGATGGACAAATATTAGTAGCAATATGAGGGCATCTTTTTGAGTTGATATGTGTGGAAGATTTCGAGCAGGAGGTGCACCTTTGTTCTGAGGTATGTAGCTGTGCCTTGGAAGAGAGAGTACCTCTTAATTGAAGATTGATTTATTGCGGAATATTTTGTTATGTAGGAAGGTTCAGCTCAGTAAAAGGTGGGTGCTTTTCTAAGGAATTTTTCCAGCTGTCAAGGTTCATGAATAAGACCTTTTGTGCATGGAGATTAGGTACATAGTACATTGGTTGAGGAAGATTTGGTAATCTATGTTGTGCTTTTATTGGAGAGGAACCTCTTGTTTTGAGGAACTTTTCACAATATTTGGGGAGGTCTTCTTGTCTGGTCTTTGACTGTGTTTTAGAGGAGGATATGACAGTGCTCTTTGAAGGTGAGGACAGGTTAATTAACTGCAGGTCTGTGCTTTTTCCTTAGGCATACATGCAGATTATGATGATGATCTCCGAAGGATTGAGGTCTACTTACAGCTTTAGGAATGCACCAAGTATGGAGGAATTTGTGTTATATTTAAAGGGGTGGACATTGAGTGTGGGTCAAATTATAAATGGACGATGGAGGAAAGCAGTGGTTTTCTGAGTTCTATTACAGGTCTGTTATTTCTTTATGCTGGGTGCCTATTTGGAGATCCTCGTGTTCTTTTATTGTCTGAGATGCTGTGCCCTACTGATATCCCAGTCAAAAGTGTAGAATTTTTGGATCTAGGATAATCAATGCAAATCTGAAATTTTATCTCTCAACAGAGGTTTTCCGGATGTAATTCTTGAGAGTTTTCAGCCTTAGGGCTGATCTGAAATATATAATTACAGCAGCGAACAACAGCAAATACTTTGCTTCACTTCAGTCAAAATCACTAGGCAGCTCAAGAGAAAAGATACCAAACAAGTGTACTTCAATTGCAACCAGTTACAGCCCTTAGGGCACACTTTTCCATGCATATAACAGATCTGAAATAACTTTATCACAGCAGAATTCACAGCAGTAAATCTGCCTCACTTTTCTTGGAAATTAGCATGAGCAACAGGTGTTGGAAATTACACAATAAAAAAGACAACACAAGCTGAAAATCAAATCAGCAAGTGCACAATAATTGGACAGCTGAAACACTTCATTTCCAGTGGTAAATCAAGTGGTAAATCCAATAGACCAAAACCAAGTCAACAAGGTAATTAAATCGAAGAGGAGGGTTTCATAAACATGGCCGCCAACTTTCTTTAGGAAAAGGTAAAGTCCAAAATATAAAATCAAATCAACATATAATCATAAATTTAGGAGGGTAATAACTCAAGCAAGGGGTTTCAAAAATAAACAATAAGACAAAGTCAAAAGTCAAGTCCTTCTTTAATGGCAGTTTGTCCACATGAGTCCATGATATAAGTTATAAGCTTTTTTTATCATCCTAGCATACATGGAAGGCATGATATAACTTATAAGCTTTTTTTATCATCCTAGCATACATGGAAGGCTAATGGCGTGATCATGCCTTTCTTCTTTACTGCTCCTAGGTCATATGGACCATCCCGGGAGAGAAGAAGGTCACACATCATCTCAGCTTGGTACTTAAACCAAGAATCTGCCTGGTCCCAGACCAGGATACCCTAGAACACATCCAGGTGCCCTAGAATATATCTAGGGGCTGAACCACCAAGGTACATAACCAAGGATCAATCCAAGTGCTAAGGAAGGGTTCCTTGGAACACATTTAGGGGCCCTAGAACACATCTAGGGATGTATATCATCAAACTGCTTCGTCCTTGACCAAGAACCCCAAAAATACACTGGGGGCCCAACTAGGGTGTTTTTCCATGGCTCTAACTGCTTGGTCCATGACCAAGAACCTCGAGAGTGTACTGGGGTCCCTAGATCACAACTAGGGTCTTTGCCATCCTCCCGGATAATGGCTCTTGCAATTTTATTAATTTTAACACTCCCTCTCAGCAAGAGAGGCATTCTTAGCAACACCAACCTTGTCTTGAAAGTACACAAAGTTTGTCAACGACATGGGCTTGGTCAATATATTTGCAGTTTGTTCTGTAGTCAGAATATACTGAATACGGAAAATGTTCTTCTGCACCATGTCCCGGACATAGTGATATATCATGTCAATGTGTTTCGATTTGTCATGATACACAGGATTTTTGGAGAGCTTTATATAGCTCTGGTTATCACGGTGAATTATTGCGGATTCCAGCTCAGTACTGAACAAATCTGAGATTAGCTTTCTAACCCACACTGCTTCTCTACTAGCAACAATGTATTCTTCCTCTGCAGTGCTTTGGGCTATGGTGCCCTGCTTCCTGCTAGACCAGGAGATCATAGCTGAACCCAAACTGAGACAATATCTGGAAGGGTTCTCCCGGTCCACTGTACTGCCCATCCAATCTGAATCTGAAAAACCATGAAGCATTACACCTTCATTAGAAGTGTAGCTGAGCCCATAAGCTAAAGTCCCTCGGACATATCTGAGAATATGCTTAGCAGCAACCATATGAATGTGTTTTGGATAAAATGACTAAGGGCATTCACTACATAACAAATGTCTAGTCTGGTGTGTATTAGATACATCTGTTGAGATTTGGGTACCTTGGAAAGTGGTCCCCTTGTGTTTGTGAGCTTCTAAACACATGAGGGAAGTACTCTATACCTTGTACTATGTACTTTATGTCTAATTTCACTTTGACTTAGGAGATTTAAGTCAAAAGTGAAATTTGGTCATTTTAACCTAAAGTGACAATTATAGAGATCTAGGGTTTGATTGATTTGGTCAAATCTAAATGTAATAAAAGGTAGGCTAGGTGAGAGGATGAGATAAGAGTGATGGTAAACAAAGAGTAAGTGAGCACTCGGGTGTGACAGGGCAGGGGCCGAGGAAAGGGTGCAAAGGGGCATCAAGGAAGATAGAAACCAACAAGATTGAAGGACAGATCTTGGGCTAGGCTATTTGCTAATTTGTATTTACTTAGAAGGGCCATTATCCCAGGATGGGAGCCTTGATTTTATAGCAATAAAATCATCACAAAACTGTTTTTCCCGTAAGAGTTTTTCCAAGGGTTTTTACCTGAATCTCGTGTGCAAATGTTTTATAGTTTCTGTTGTTAATGCTTCCGTTGATTATTGTTAAGAACCTAGTTGTGATTTAATTCAGTAAAAAAAAATTGTTCGGATTTAATTTTTGCGTGTTAGGTTACAAAAAATTAACAATGTGACGATATAATCCCTCTTATTTTTATTGTTTTCATGTTAATATTACATCTAATGAACCTAGTTACTGCTAGCATGATATGACACCACCTAAGCCGGAGAGGGAACGTCAACACAAGGATACCATGCCCTTCTAAAGAGGGAAGGGAAGCAAGAAAAGCAGTAGGAGAGACCGCTCTGTCAGAGGTAGCGTCCTCTGACGAAACCTTGGGGGGATAAAACCAAGCAGAGGAGGGAAAACCTTCTTTGACTGAAGACAAGTCACCTACACCATGCTCAGGAAAATGTGCAGGAACATAAAGAGGAAACTTATGAGTCATATCCGACGGAGAGGTGCGATGATTCTCGTCTACAGGGCCTTGGCCTCTCGAGTCTACTTCGCCTAAACTGAAAACAATCTCTTCCCTTCTTTCGTCAACTGAGTTCATCTCCATAGTGTTGGTTCTTCCTAAATTCGATTTTGTCTTCCATACCTTTAATGTTTTTAGGAATAAGGGCATAGAGAGACCACACTGGGAGCGAACATAGCCAATTTCATGACAACCATGGCATCTAAAGGGTAACTTCCAATACTCGACTCTTTGATGCCAGACTTTGTCTCCAAACACAATGTCAATATTTCCTACAAGACCTTTATGAACATCCACCTCGATCTGGATCCAAGCCCAACATTGATTCATCTTGGAGGCCTAAATGGGTTCTAGTCCGAAAAAAGATCCTATCTTGTTTCCTATGGCTTCCAATGCCTCTCTTGACTAGAATCCCAAGGGAAAATCAGGCAATATAGCCCATACTCACATCAACACCACTGGCTCCTTGATAGCTTCAAAATCAATCATCCAGGTCTTAAGAAGTAAAACAAAGTTCCATCCTCTGGTGAGCGCATGAGCCTTCGGGACGTAGCCAAACCCTGATTTCCAGTGCAAGTACATCCACCTACATAGGGTTGCTTCACTTGCAAAATTTCCATTGAAACGACCAACTAGAGTCCTGCCAACAAATCGTTTTACCTCCACTATAGATATATCCTTACTTACTACCACCTGGACGGTCCCTCTTTTTTCATCGGATGCACTTTGAGCTCTTCTTAGGACGAGCCACGTCAAAACCATAAGTCCCTTCGACAACCTTACTCTCCCTCTGAAAACCCTTACTATTTTCTTCCTTCTTTTCCAGACCCAGATGCGATGTAATGATCTTCGAGTCTTCAGTATAGAAGCCTTTGGACGAAGAATTGCTCTGATTATCCCCAGAGGAGAGCGGGACAATGAGGTTTTGGAAAGCCTTATTTTTGACGGGGTCATTAACCCGGTTAACTACTACTCTATCAACAAATCCTTTCACTCGTGTGATAGGACTCTTGGCATCATCGATTATCTCCTCAAGATGCGAGCGGGGGGAGTATCCAGACCGATATTTCCTTTCCAGAAACTACTTAAGTGTGCAAAAATCCCTTTCATACAATGGGATGATGTCATAATCTATCTCGGTTCCATCTTCTGGATCCATATGTCTGGTCAGAAGTACCTCGTTCATGGATCAAATTTGAAGGGAAGAGTTATATTTCAAACTAAAGGGATAACTTTATTATAACCTGTCTAAATTGACAGGTTAAAATAAATTGATCTTTTCATATGAAAATGAAAAAAAAAACACCCATAAAATGATTATTTTATAATTCATTCATTATAAACCCCTTTATCATTGGAATATGCAAATCTAAGAATTTTAAATATTGAGATCTTTGTTATAAACCCCTCTATCCTTTGTAGAAAGATGGCAGATTCCAAATATTTTTTACTTAATTATTTAATTTGAAATGTTGATGATTTTCATAAACGTCCAACAATTCAAGTCCATTTCCTCATACCATTTTGTGTTCCTTTAGTTGGATTGATGTACGGATTGATGTACTTAAGAAAAAAGGAAGAAAGGATCCTCTCTAGTCAACACAATGACTCGACCCGACCCTTTCCTTGTCTTTGTAATGTTTCATCTTGTTATGCCCATGTAGTCCTCATGGATCTCTTCTAGCATAGGTTAGTCTTTAGTGTTCCCCTAGTTTTCTTTCTGGGGTCTTTTGCTCATCGTTCCTTACAGTCAAGGCTAT